>JANKKB010000422.1:42875-55943 GCA_026225775.1 Bursera palmeri
GAACCCAGCACATGCCATTTAAAATTTCCATCCCGCCTCTTACCGCTGGGCCACAGCTCACTTAAGATATGTTTTGTAAAAAATTATATTTATTGTATTTAAAAACCCGACCAAAACCCGACCCGACCCGACAAAGTCAACGGGGTTTGACTACCCGAAACCCKATGCATAACCCGACCCGACCCGACATAACACGACCCGGCGGGTCCATTTTTACAAAAACCCGAATTCGGGTTGGATTTTTTCGACCCGTCCAGTTTCGGGTCAGCGTCGGGTTGGGCAAAACCCGACCCGTGCCCACCCCTACTCCCAAGTATCCAAAATCACGTCCTTCTTTTGATTTTCTCCATCATCCAAATCCAGAAACCCATAAATATTATACATACAAAAGTTAAACCATAAAAGAAATCATACACAAAACTGCCACAACCACTATCCACAGTCTCATCCCCACTATGGCAGCCCCTATACTACATTCCGAAAACGAGGTAAATACATAAACACCCCTAAAGTTTAGTCTAAGTCAACTCACCCCTATCATTCATAAAGTAACATAAATATCCTCAGAATTGAAAAATGTGGGGGTCTTGATACATAAAAATAGGGGTTTCAATATTACTTAAAATATCAAAATAGGGATTTTTATATTATTTTATGAATATCAAGGGTGAATAGACGTAGACTAAACCTTGAGGTGTCTATATATTTAACCGTTCCGAAAACTATCGGAGCCCCAACAACCCCCACCATCTCAACTATATACCAAGGCACCACCACCACCAATAGCACCCCACAACATCGCACACAAGCCAAATTTCGTTACCTATCAAACCCATTAGAACAAAAATTTCAACGTTTTCTCTCTCCTCATCCAAATCAATCTACATCCTTCTTTGCAACTGGATTCTATCCTCTTCTTCTTCTTCTATACTTTGCCAACAAATCTCATTATTATTAAATTCCTTCACAACTCTATTAACCCTTCACCTGATTGTTAGTTTTCTTCACTATTTCTCATCTTTCACATGGCTACTGAAAGTGAAAGCCCTTATGTATTTTCTTCTTCCTCTCCTTCTCTACATGCTAGTGAAGAAGCGGTTCAAGCAAATACCCATCATTAGGAAGAGAAGCTTCGAATGGATTTTGATCTCAACTATCCGCCTCCACAATTAGTTGAAGTTGAAGACTACTGTGAAAATGAAGTAAACAAAGGTCAAGCGCCTAAAGATATTGTGGCTGTGATCGCCATTGACTTGGATTGGGCTCAAGATAAAGAAGGAATTATCAAAATAATGAGGGGTTTGGAGGAAGCAAAAGGTTTGTTGAGTAAGAGGAGAAGGTACACAAACAGAAGAGAAGGGAAAGAGAAAAGTTTGTGAAGTTGTCGTGAAGAAGAAAAGGAAAAATGAAGAGGTAAGAAGGGTTCGATGAAGATCAAGAGAAGAGAGAGGACGCAACTAGAAATTTTATATGTTTTGGGCGTAAATGGTAGTTTTGGAATCAATGAGATACTGACAATTGTTAAAAATTCTTTGGGGGCCGCAAAGAAATATCTCAAATTTTAATAAAAAATATGGAGTTTGGCGGCAATGAATTTACCATGAAGGGAGATGATTTAATGTAGGAAGCACTTTGAGCATTCTTGTAGTTGATTAGATTGATAGATTCTAAAATCATCACAAAGTCGCATGTCCTCTGCATCTCATCATTCACCATGTATGGCATTTTGCCGGATTCTTAAAGATGTCAAGGGTGTTTTTCATTACTTATTTAACAAAGAAGAGTTTTAAGAACTTAAGAAAACTTCAAGGGTCTGTAATAGGGTTCTCTAAAATTTACCCTAACAGTAAGGGGGTTAAATAATTTCTGAAACTATAAGAACTTAAAAATCACTATAAATGTCAGGGGTAATTGACCCAAAAAGGGAAAACGGGTGAGGTTCGGGTCAATTGCGTCCTACAAACAAATCCGAAAACATAATCGGGACCCGAAGCCGCGCAATGTGGAGCCAATATTTTAAGGCTTTAAGCTAATTTGCCAGACTCAGCGCCCAGTCAATTTGTAGGGTTTTTGTGGACTGCTCATCGTCGGAGAGGGAGAAAGACGCTACCATGCCTACTGTGAGCGTGGGCAGGGATCGTCTGTTCGCAGCCCTAGGCAAATCTTACAGTAAGCTCTAGGCTTAATCAACCGTTTCTCTTAGATTATGACCTCATTTAATAATCACTCCACTTGCCTTTATTTTCTCAGCTCAGGAAGAGTTCGACGATCTATGCTTCTGTTTCGGCATCGAACTTGACGATGTGGTAAGCTTACTGAACCTGTTCTTTTTTTTTTAAAGTATTTTTATTATGAGTCAATTGTAGCGAATGCAGTGAGTTTTGATGAAATTTAGTAATGTGTTGAATTTGTTTTCTAATTGCTTATTAGACTACTGAAAAAGCTATAATTAGAAAAGAGAAGCACTTGGAAGAAGAAGGAGATGAAGGTGATGAAGAAGTCATTTACAAAATTGAAGTCCCTGCCAACAGGTATTCTTCGTTTCAATATATAGTTAAGAAAAATGTTGCATCAATAAGGGAGTTTTATTACAATTTGGATTTTTTTCTTTAATTTTGCTACTACATAGAAGAATCTTTCGCAGCGTGAAATGTGATACTTTTAACACACAACGTCTCACTCTGTTACATTTACAAGTTCGAACGATTTTTAATGTTTTTTGTTTGGAGACTCCCATAAGTGTTTAGTTTTGAGACTGTATGATTTATTTTTTGACTTCTGTCCAGATATGATTTGCTCTGCCTGGAAGGGATTGCTCAAGCTCTCCGTGTTTTCAACAAGCAGCAGGAGATACCCATGTACACACTCGCTGACATTGGCAAAAAGTCAATGCTTCAAATGCACGTTAAACCAGAGGTATTAGCAAATTCATCATAATTAATATAATTTTCTCATATATTAGGAAAAAATGATCATTGGTTTGAATGCTTCAGTATTTATTTATTTTTACTGTGTTGTCTTTTTTTAATCCTTGCAGACATCTTTAATTCGTCCTTTTGTTGTTTGTGCTGTCTTAAGAGACATAACTTTTGATGAAGCTAGTTATAATAGCTTCATCGATCTCCAAGATAAGCTTCATCAGAACATTTGTCGGTAATATTTTCTGGTTTATGTTTTGGTTACTTTTTATGTGTCTTGAGCTCGTTTTCTATCTGCATTCAAATGTGCATAAATTATTGTGATGTGAAGAATTTTGAATAAAGTACCTTATTAGTGAGGATCTAGATAGATAGATTAATCAACAAAATAAGTAGAGAATGATTCTACGCGCTACAACTGCTACTTTAATAGTAATTAGTCTTACAACTGCTACAGTAGTTGATTTCCTATAAATCAGTTTTCTTGCTGTCAATAGTATCGTTATTTTTTTGTCAACATAGTTAAAATCTTGTTATATCTCTAATTGCTTTTTTATACGTGTCAAATTGATTTGCTGGGTATTTTTCATCATTTCTTCTTTACTAGAGTTCTATTAAGAGTATATGTATTTGAAATACGTGCATATATTTCTTGATTAAGGCGAAGAACCCTTGTTGCAATTGGTACACATGACTTGGACACTTTACAAGGCCCTTTCACATATGAGGTGGGTTTCTTCAACTCTTGTGCCTTTTTATTGTTTGATAAGAAACAGAAGAAATGCATTAATGTGATCTGCGATTTACCAAAAACCTTGCTCCTTTTTTTTATCTCACAAATATCAATTTATTAAGATGATGTTAGATTATCACTTTATAAATACAATATTACTTTATTGAAGTTCATTTTCTTTCTTGGAATTGCAATAGGAAGTTGTAGATTAGTCTTGTAGGCTTCATGGATCACATGTTTATTCTTTTATATGCTTTGTCTCATAATTTCGTGGTTTTATATCACATCCTTTACTTACAAGGGATGAAGATCCATATTTATAGCCCGATTTGCTTTAGCCTAATAATATTTTTTACTCTAGGTCCATATCTCACGTCATTGATCTTGTTCTTGCTCCCTCAAAAGTCAGAAAGTCTCACGTGTTATCGCGGTTGATCTAATAGAGATCTTACATGAATGGGTTGGACAAGTTTCATCACCTATGTGTAGTCTTGAGATAATTCTAGCTTCTATCACAAAAGCCTCATAGTGAAATTATTGCCTGTTTTCCAAAGGGAGTCACGGATTTCAAAGCATTGTTGACAAGGGACTTGACGATTCCCTCTAACTAGGCAATGTGAGATTTTAGCATCTTGCTTCTGTCAGCTTGTCCTTGCTGCCTTAGAAGTTTTGGATTTGGGGTCGTGGATATCGCAAATTTTTTGTCTGTTGGAGTAGTTTGTGAAAGAGCCTTGAAACCATAAGCTTCCTAGTTGAGTTCTGCTATGGGGTAGTGGTGCTTCTATTTGCTGTAAAAAAAATGATGGATGAGCTTTTCTTAGCTAGCTCATTTTTTGGCATTACTTCTGTGGGTTAATGATACTCGTAGTTGCTGTAAGAAAATATTGGATGGCTTTTTCTGCACCAAATCATCTTTCTTTCCTAATCTGACTTTCCAGTTAGGCATTAATTATTGTAAATTTATGGATAATCTGATTTTTATTTTATTATTTTATTTATGAAAAGAAAAGTGGTGCTCTTATTTGGTTATTTCCATAATATTTCAAAAAGTGTTATTGCACATATGAGATAGTGAGAAACATACATTTGTCTTTGTTTTCAGGCTTTGCCACCCTCAGACATAAATTTTGTGCCTTTAAAGCAGGTACTTAGTTATATTTGAAATTTGACTTTGTAATACTGTTGCCACTGTATTCAAACAAGTACTATATGTTTTAATCTGCAGTTGAAATCTTTTTTCATCTTTATCCCTTTTGGTTTACTAGAACATCATGCTAAAACTGATTTTTTGTGACTTCTGTTTTTTGTATTTAGACAAGGAACTTCAGAGCTGATGAGCTAATGGAATTTTACAAAGTGAGTCCTGTTTTCTGAGACTTCATTTTTGTTTATCTGTATTGTTATGTGGAGGATGGGACTGATAATTTCTGTACTCTTGCATTTAATTGACCTTTGACCATCTATGCCCGCCTACAAAAATATAATTTTTCCAAAGGTGCAACTGAATATGTTGCTATTGTAACTGACATGGAGTCTGCCTGCTAAAATTCAATATAGGCTGGTATCCTGAGACTTGGTGTGCCTTGCAAGTCCACACACATCAGTTGATGCAATTATCATTTTTCCATAATTCTATGCTCATACTTTGTGCAAGATTTACATTTATTGCACATTTTTTTTATTTTATTATATTTTTAAGATAACTCTTAAAAATACATATTATGCTAACCTTGATTTGTCTTCTACAACACAATGTTTGGCAGTCAGATTTGAAACTGAAGAAGTATTTGCACATAATTGAGAACTCGCCGGTGTACCCTGTCTTATATGACCAAAATAGGTATGACATCTTCTTGATAGTGCTGGTGCAATTATAATTTTGAGTTCTGTTAACAGGCCGGTGAAATCATATTGTTATATCTATTAAGCTTCCACTGGTTTCCTCTGATTTTGTCTGGATTTAAGGTTATGTGCTTTAAAGATTTTGAGTGAGTTCATACACTTGTGTTTAACTAAGACGCATTTTCTTGGGAGGAAACAAAATGATTTTATTTCAATCAAGAGAGAATTCAAAACTGATAGAATGAACCAGTGTTACAACAAAAGATTTACAAGTTAGTGGAATAATTAGGAAGCACTGCAATGAATAGTTATAATCTTTTTACCTAATGTTATGCTTTCTTGATATTTCATAATTGCGTTTTATTATTACTATTATTTTCTGCCTTAACAAATTTAAGGGTTTTGAAATAACATATAGTTTCTTTGTTCCTTAATAGAACTGTTTTGTCTTTACCACCAATTATTAATGGTGCTCATTCAGCAATCACTTTAAAGACCAAGAATGTGTTCATTGAATGTACAGCCACTGATTTGACAAAGGCCAAGATTGTTTTGAACACAATGGTAAGTGTTTCTAAGTTCTAATTGCTTTTGCTTACCCTTTTGAAGTTCTTAGTTTCTGGTAGGTGATTGTCGATTGATTTCCCTTTGTTCTCATAGGTAACTGCTTTTTCTGCATATTGTAAAAGAAAATATGAAGTGGAACCAGTTGAAGTGATAGATGCTGCTGGCAGGTCAAACATTTATCCTGATTTGTCAGTCTTCAACATGGAAGTTTCTCTACCTTACATTAATGGTGCAATTGGAGTCTCTTTGGAGGCAGATGAGGTACTGTAGTTTCTGGTTTCTCTCATCTCTTCTGTTGTCATGTAATGAGGTTGAATTTTTTGTTAAAGTGTAGCATTTTCTTTATTACATATACCAGCTCATCTCGTAATTACCTTTCTTATCCTACATTACTGAAACATTGCTGATTTGAAGCACCAATTAATGTCATTTAAACAAAACATATTTGATGCCAACTCCAAAGGTTAGGCTGAATGGTTAAGACCATTTAATTTTAACCAGGTGGTCAAAGGTTCAACTCCTCTTGGGGCTACTTACTTGGGATATCATTTCCCATGAGTACTTTGACCACACAATTTTTAGGCTCTATCAATACTCCTGGTACAGAACTTCAGGGGATCTTGATCCAGAGATGCATAGAGTTGCTGAGTTGGCAAAATGAAAATTTCCTTTTTGACTCTACATTTCTACCATTGGATAAAAGAGTGAATGGATATGTATTTATTTTAAGTAAAAAGATATTAACTCTACATATATATAAAGCACCTCTATATAGCAGTTTAGTGAGGATATCTAGATTCATGAGGGATGTGAGTGCCTAGATATATATACTTTGATTTTGTTCTGTAACTTCTACTTATTGGTAAGGCTAGAAGAAATGTTTTATTCATGGATGATGTTTTTTGATGGCAATATCTTGCTTGCCTTACTCTAGCCTAATAATATCTTTGTTACAATTGATCTTCATGATGATTTGCTTTCCCATGCCTTCAAAGTTTTCAAAATGATAATACCTATTAGTTGTTGTTTGCTTTCTCAGTAGATCCTCAGTTATCTTATGTATGGGTTATTGCAATCAGTGTTGCATCTTCTCTGTTTGTTTTATACTCTGGTTATCAAATGAAATGCCAGCGTATTTTGTGTAATTGTTATATTGTTGTTTTTTCCCCCTACCTGTCAGGTCACTAGCTTGTTGAACAGAATGCAATTGAAGGCTGCATTAAGTGATAAGAAAGGTGACAAGATTAATGTACTTATACCTCCAACAAGAAGTGATGTTCTGCACCCGTGTGATGTTATGGAGGTATTGATATTAATAAACAGACTTATTTTGGATATCTTAAGTCTGCTAAGCTAGTTGGGCTTATCATATGGCAAAATTTTCCCTTTTAGGATGTTGCAATTGCTTATGGATACAATAACATTCCAAAGAGAAAGCCTGCATCAGTGAAACCACTGCCCTTGAATGAGTTCAGTGATCTTATACGATCGGAGGTACGGGAATGATAACGCTCTACATTTAGGCTGCATCTTTTCCTAGTACTTTTACATTTTTTGTTGAATAATTTTTCTGTTATATATTCTGTTTAGATTGCAATGAACGGATTTACGGAGGTGTTAACATGGATTTTATGCTCTCGAAAAGAGCTTTCCTCTATGTTGAACCGAAAAGATGAGAAAACAGTCATTATTGGAAATCCTCGTTCATCTGATTTTGAGGTTTGTATATCTTGTTCTTTTATGTTGGACTACAATTGGCTTGTATTACATTTCTGTCATATTTCATTTAATGATTAAAGGTCAAACTTTTATAGGAAACTCTAAACGTTGTATTAAAATGAAAAAAAAAAAAAAGATGAGATACGTCTTTGGACCAGGTGTCTATGAAGAATCAAAATTGAAGGGAAACAATTCTAATAGGAATCATCCTTAAGATACAGAAAGGTCCACAGATTATATAAAATAAGCCCGTAATAAGCTCATTTTAGATAGCATTTTACTTGTTAAGTCTTCAATACTTATTCAAAGTTGCTTCATCAATTTTTGCAGGTTGTTCGAACCACTCTGATGCCTGGTATATTGAAAACTGTTGGACATAACAAAGACCATCCAAAGCCAATAAAGGTAAAACTTTCGTTTTTAGGTATGAATGTGGCATATTTTGGAACTATCTACCAAATAGATGAGTTGTATTACGACACAAATTCTGCAAGTGATATGTAGTGTTAATCTCCTGGGATTGTGATTCTAATGTTTGCTATACCGTTGCTAAGCCTATACTTTTGAAACATTTCCAATATTCTCTCTACATTATCATGCAAAAATGGATGAGAGCATCTTCCTTTATTTTCAAACATCTTTTATCATGATTTCTGTGGTTTGGTTCTAGATTTTTGAAGTGGGTGATATAGCTCTGTTGGATGAGAAGAAAGATGTTGGGGCATCATGCCGTCGCCTACTAGCAGCACTATACTGTGGTGCTAACTCAGGATTTGAGGTATGATCTTCTTGCCATTCTTGCTGAGAATTTTACCTTCAGTAAATTACGTAATAGTTTTATGATTGTTTTTTATTGATACCATTTTCTTATGATGATATATGCATATTATTTTTCTGTTCTTCCATATAATAACTTTTACTAGTAAGAATAAGTACTATTAACTATTAGAGTTGGTTATTTATGGATTATATTTTTGAACTTATGTCAAATATCTTTGGCTAAAATACATTTAGCTAAAAGAGGTGCCTTTGATCTTTTCTCAATGTCCCAAAACATTTTGTGCTTGATTCATACATGAACTGTCGGAAATACCTTTCTGATGAGTATGAAACCATTCAAGTTTCCAAAAAAAAAAAACAAAAAGAGGTTAAACTAGCAGAATCTCTTGAACTTTGTTAGCATATAAAGAAGTTATACTAAACCATTATCTTCAAGCTCTACAATCTTAAGCAAATTACCATTCGTTCATATACAAATGGAACTTCAATCTATGAAAACCATTGTTCTGTACAAGTGATTTAAACATCTAAAGCTAAAGTGATTTTGACTACTTTGACTTTGTTGTTTGCAGCTGATTCATTGCTTAGTTGACAGAATAATGGAGGTCACAGGAACTCCATTTGTTCCAGTGGGTGATGATACAGGGTATTATATTAAACGTTCAGATGTAAGTATTTTCTCTATGATACCCCTTCTTTATAGTCCTGAGCATGCTTGACAATGTATTCACTATCTTGATGTTCTGTAGGAGCCTGAGTTTCTTCCGGGTAGACAAGCCAGCATTACGTACAAAGGGAAGCACATTGGCATTTTTGGTATTGTGCATCCTGAGGTACTTAATAATCAATCGGTTGAGCTGCATTATATTTGGACGTCAATATTCTCCGTTTTTATCTTATTTTATTGCATAATTTAATATTCACGTAATGTGTTTTGCTTATAATCTCTGCCTGAAGTGGGAATCAGTCCCTTGAAATTCTGAGAATTTGCGTTTTGATTGTCAAATGTGACTTTCAGGTTTTGAACAACTTCGACATTGCTGATCCGTGCTCTTTTTTGGAAATTGACATTCAGAGTTTATTGTAGGGGTCTTAGTGAATGTAAGTTATATATAACCCATCCTCAGTTTTAATGTTGATCGATTTCTGTTGATATCCTTGTTGGTATGATGGAAATATTCTAGCTTTTATCAGTCACACTCTTTAACAACCCCGAATGGAAAAAAGAAAAAATGAAAGAGCTTGTGGTCACCATACTGCATCTCACCTTTTCTTTTCTTTTTTTTTTTGGGGCGGGGGGTTATTATTCGGAATACATCAATTTTTACTGTTTGTTTTTAAAAAGCCTGCAGGTACGTTGGCTTTGCTGCATACAGCAGTTGTGTTTCGGTGCCGTAACAGCTTGAAAAGAGAACTTGTTGGCCGGCTTATGAAAAAATTCAAAACCGTCTGGATAATATATTTTAATTTTTTTTTTCTTTTTAAGTATTTCGACTAAAAAGTAATCGAGGCATTGTTTGTTTTCGAGGTAGGGTAAACGATTGCTTGTAAACCCATTACACTAAGAATTTTAGTTTGAATTTTAAATTTTAATTTAATTTTTTTGGGGACGTAATTATGGGCTGTCTAAAAATTAATAAATATAATAATATTAAAGAGGAACTACTAGTTGAATTCGAGTGCAAGAATATTGTACTTCTAGGGTTTGTTTGGTTTGAGTTTCGAAATTAAAATCGAATGAAAATAAAATTAGAATAATTATTTATTCTTCTTGTTTGATTTAATATAAAATTGGAATTTATTTTTTTTGGAATTTGTTTGGATTAAGGAGGTTTAGAATCGGAATCAATATTAATTTAAAATTTTTTTTTTATAAAGTTATATAAAATAAATAATAATAATCAGTAATATATATTAGTATTATTATAAAATATTAATTTTCATCTTTGTTGTATTTATTTGTTTTTCTTTTTTAATCCTTTTTAAAATATTATAACATTTTTTAATTTATTTAAATTTTAAAATATTATAATCTTTTCTAATTTATTAATTTTTTAAATATTATAAMTTTTTAAAATGTATTTTTTAATTTATTAATCTTTTTTTTTAAATATTATAATTTTTTTAATCTATTAATCTTTATAAAAAGTATTATAATAATTTTTATTTTWATTTTAATAAGAAATAAAAAATTATAATTTTTTTTTTTTTGAAATAATGTGATTCTTGTTCCTTACTTTATTATTTTTAAACAAGCAAGAGGAAAGGATTTGGTAATTTTGCTGTTGATACGAAGTTTAACATCATATTTCATTTACACATGTAAATAGTTTTGCGATTTTTATAGACTTTAATAAACCTGTCTCTTATCTTAATTCTTAATTCGTCAATGTTATAGTTATTCAATATCCTATATTTTTAAATTTAATCTTTAGAATAGTATATATATAAGATAAGTTTTTGTAATCTAATATCTTAACTTAATTTTTTATATTAATTATCCACGTTTCATTTATGCCAATTCAACTATTAAAAGAAACTTAAATAATAAAAACATATATCATTGACATTCATTTATTTTAATGTAACTTTTTTTTAACCTCTAAGAAAATCAATGTTAAATCTAAACAACTCAAGCCGTACAAAATACATTCACCATTATTCTTCTTTGCTGCCAAACAACTCACGCGACGAATCATGACCTTTTTTTTCTAGTGCCATTCTTGTTCATAGATGACGACGACGCCCATTATATGTGTTTGCAATTGAGGGAACAGAAGAAGATCAATAAACAATAACGTTAAAACTATTTCTTTCTTCTTCCTCTTGCCTTCAGGGCATTTCAATTATCCTCTGAAATTTCGGGATCTTTAATCAGCTAAGAATCAACCCAGGCTAAATCTTCAGCGAGAAGTGCATCTCCATTCTGATTAGACTCCAAAGATTCAGTCATAAGAGAAGAAACAAAGGCTTCATCTCTTCATCTGTAGCCATGGTTGCAAAATTAAAAAACCAATGTTGGTACAAGAGAAAAGAATTCAAATGTTTGAATATTTCGATGTTTTCACAAGTACATACCTGTAACACATTTCAACCCATTCAATACTGGTAAGTCTTACCAAACAAATTTTTTTTTTTTTAATAAAAAAAATCAACAAGAAATGAGGACCTCGTTATAAGTATTAAAGCTAGATTGTTTTAAAAGTTAAAAAGAGAGTTTAATAAAAATAATTGGGTATGCGTAATAAAAATTTTTTAATTTTTAAATTTCTTTTAATCATTGATCAAAATAGATGAAGGTTAAACAACTAATATCTAAATATAAGTAATGGTATGTATACAAAATTTGTATATAAAGCGATGTAATATCAAGTGATTGATAAGGTGAATAAATCAATATTTATTATTTTGATTTCATATATTTACCTTATCATTCAATTAATATATTATAAATAAATCAATATTTATTATTTTAATTTTCATTTATTCACCTTATCATTCAATTAATACATCACTAGATGATATTAAAACGAATGATTCAAATTATTCGTGAAATATAAATGGATAGTAAGTTACATAATTGATAATAAATAAACTTTATTCTTTCTTATAAAATCTCTCCCCAGGCTTTTAATATTTTGTCTCTTCCCTTCCTTCTATATCGTCAAAATATATCTTTTAATTAAAATATATTAGTAGAGTTAGATTAAATAAATTTTGACCCTTATAATATTGATGGATTTAGATTAAATATAATAAAGTATAAGGATTTTTTTTCAGATTTTTACAAAATTAAAATTTTTATACTTAATTATATGTTTTAGGATTTTTTTTTAAAGATAATGTAAATATTTTACTTTTGTATCAATAAATATACTAGAATAAACTAAAATTAATTAAATGCAAGTGATATAACATATACTTCAGAGAAAACTATATTTTAATGAGAAAGAAAGAGAGAAAGAAACAAAATATTAAAAACTTAGAAAGAAATTATATCAAAAAGAATAATATATTAAAAACTGAAGAGAGATTATATATTAAAAAAAATATATCTAACTCATAAATAACTGAGTTAAATAATCTAAACAATTGATTTTAATATCATCTAATGATTTTCTTAAATTCTTTTTCCTCTTCAGTCCGCAATTTTAATGAAGAATGCGTTTTGCCATTCAATCACCTAAATTGACAAAGAAATTGTTAGGATCCAATTCCTAACAATTTAGCTCAATGTTCTAATAAGAAAAATGCAGCAGAAAACTTAAAAAAATTAACTGATATTGATAGCTCTTCTTCGAGGGAAGAGTAACCTCCATACAATGACCTCACTGTTCTCTACCTTTTCACTCACCTATCACTCCTAAATAGTACTCTCTAACGACTTCCGTAACAAACTCACCCCTACAGCTCACTCCATCCAGCTCATACTAACTAACTGTTTTATTCCCTCTTATTTCTTCTATTTTTTTTCTACTATAATGCTGAATAAACTGCCGGTTCGCATCA
>JANKKB010000424.1:0-12711 GCA_026225775.1 Bursera palmeri
CTTTCATCACTGGCGGACCGACATGGGTCATGAGGGGTCAAATGACCTCACTTAACTTTTACTTTTCTAACTAAATTTTTTCAATGCTATCCTCTCTTTTTTATTTTTACTAGTCCCCTTCCAATTGAGTTTAAATTATATAAAAATTAATATCAATTATTTAATTTATAAAAAAAAGATATCATTACCTTATATAAATAAATTACCTTCTTCTTCCATACACCTCCACCGCCATCAAACCTAGCAAGAATCCATTCTACATCCTCTTTATATAATCACCTCCACACAACACCACTCCATCTAACCATCGATCTCGCCTCCTTTCATCAATTTACATACTTGTTAACATTATTTTGAGGTTAACACTAAGTTTTTTTTTGTGAATTTGTAAAACCAATTACTCCTAAACATCCATGTTCACGATTGGAATGAAAAAATCTCTGTAACTGATAAGTTCATACCAGAAGATTTTCAGACTTAGAACTTATGATACTTAATTCTCAATTTGATATTTATATTTTGGATATACACTCTAAAGTCAAAGTTATGGGATTGAAGATCTTGCAAGAGCGATGGTCGAAATTAAGAAGGATATAGTATTTCCCTGAGTTTATATGTTGATAAAATTAGCATTTACCGGTTGCTAATTTTAATGTAGAGAGAGCATTTTCAGTAATAAATGTCATGAAGAATCGTTTACAAAATAGAATGAGTGATCAATGGTTGAATAATAGCTTAATTGTGTATATAGAGAATGATGTATTTGATAGATTTGATAAAAAATTCATTATACAATATTTTTAAAAGATGAAATATCTTTGAAGACAATTATAAATGTATTAGTTAGCAATAATTTTATTAATATAAATATTTATATTTATTTATATTTATATTTATGTTAATTGTTATTTTAACTTTTGACCCTCTTAAGTTTCATTTCTGAGTCTACCCCTGCCTTTCATAAATACTTTTAAAAAATCAATAATGATGCATATTTTTTATATTATCAGTCTCTAACCTTTGATGATAAATGTATGTTGAACATTTTATAATTTGATATAAAAAATTTTAACGTTTCTTTAATTTGCGCCTATTTTTACAATTTTTTCTATGATCTTTTTAAAAAATACTGCACCGAAGCGTTATGTTGGCTTGACTTTTGTATTTTTTATGTGTGGTAAAATGTGCTCTCAACCTATCCCGCCGCGCATTGCTTCCAACATTCAAAAGCAAATTTTAAAGAGATTAGAGAGAAAGTAGGTAGAAAGTAGTGATGCTTGTAAGTTTTTGTTCTGATTTCAAAGAGCTTCTGGTCGTCGAAGATTGTTTGCGTTGAATCTCCGGCAACTCTTGCACTTGTGTCCTTTCTATAGAAAGAGTTAGGAAGCTACCGATCTTCGCGGCGTGTACTTTTGGATTTTGCTTTTTTGGTTTTTCCTGCTTAAGATTGAAAATTTAAACGTTGTCATTTTTATATATCTAATTTCATGCACGTTAGATTGTGCTAAGTAATTATAATTAATTTATATAATTTTTTTATAATTTATTTAAGGATATTCTATCAAGTTAATTATGTAGATAAATTATATGTATAGTATTATTCTTTGGCGATTTCTGATCTTTTACCTTTATAAGTTATATAGCAATTTATTATAAGTATTTCGTTGTTGTTATGAGTATTATACCATTCTATATTTAAAAAATATATATATTTGATTATTATAAAGCTGATGAATAGTAAATATAATAAATTAAAGGGAAAAAAATAAAGATAAAATAATGAAATATTTACTTTTGAGTTTTTCAAAGGTTAGATTGAAAAACTTAATTTTTAATCTAAAATTAATATTAGATCTCAACCTTTAATTTTTTCTTACAAAAATAAAAATAAAAAATATATAAAAAACAAAAGAAATAAAAACACCACTTTAACATTTTAAGAAAACTAATGATTTAATTTTATATTATACAACTTATATAATAATATCCTATGAATCAACTTTGTAATATTTTAACTTATTATGAATTAAAAGATGATCAAGTTGTCGGCAAAGATTCAAACAAATAAAATAATTAATTTGTATGCAATAAAAAAGATGATAAATAAAAAAATTAAATATAAAATAGTCATAATATTTGACTTATGTTATTTAATATGGATATGTTAATGAATTGAGTAATGTTAACCTTACGAGGAGGACTTAAAATTTAGATTTTAAATGCTGTGACACATCAATTATTAAGTTAATAATAATTAATGATAATAGAGGTAGTTTGTTATTTTTAATATAATTATTAATTTTATTATAGATGTGATAAATATATTATAGGGGTAAAATATATTATAATAAATAATTTTCTAATTATGCTAAAAAAATAAAAAAAAATCTGAAATAAAGGGTTTCCTGGCTCTTAATTAATTTTTTTCCCATGACATCATCTAACAGTTACGTGTCAAACGGGTAGAAGCCGCCGTACCTCAGGAACCTATTGCAAATTCCTCAATCCTTATCTGAACTTTTATTTCGAAGAAGCGGAGTGAAGAAATAAAAAACAGATACAGATTGAGTGAGTACGCTGGTTCCTTGCCTTCCTCATTAAGCCAGCTCCCAGCTGTATCTCCTCTATAAATCTCGATGGCGACACTTTCTAGTATCAAATCCAACTCTTCTTCTTTATTCAATTCCATTCTCTCCCTTCACAACCAACTCCTCTATGGCTACCTTGTCTCAGTCAGGTCGTTGGCGGCGCCGGAGAAGGCACGACATCATACTCGACGGGTGCCGCCTCTTGGCCGCTTTCATTTCCTCTATTTGTTGTTCAGTCTGCGAGGTAAGTCAAATACTTCCCTATGTTGTCTGTTTTTTTAATTGGGTGTCGGAGATACTCTCTCTGATTCTTGCTGTTTGTTGGAAAAAAAAAAAAAAGGCTTTTGGCTATTGTTACAGTTTTAAAGAATCACTTTTTCCATCATTTTCTTTGTTTCAATCCAGTGTGCTTGTTTGTGCAATTCACGTCGCCAACGTGTTAGTCCAATATCAGAAGATTCTCGTACTGCAGAAATTCCTTTGGATGATTTTGGGTGGATTAACTCGATTGGGACTAGTATCCATGAGGGACCGAACCAGTCTGGTTCTGCCTCTCAAGTGCCTGCAACTGACGATGTACCCAACAATGATGATCAATTTCCGGATTATGAGGTATGAAGGTGAACTTGTATTTTGTCTTACTTGTAATTTAAAAAGCATTTGTATGTGGGGGGTGTTTCATTTGGCTCTTCTTTTCATAATTTATACTAATCTCTGCTTAATTTCGGTTTCGAACTTGCTAGTAGTTGATCTTATGTGTTCGGTAATGTCTGTAATTGTGCGGCTTTGTTAGATTGCTGGTTCATCATCTTGTGAGCCCCTTAATCCGTCATTAGATTCTCTGTCTAATGACCTGAGTCGGACTCCATCCACCACAGAGCATATCCACGGGGGACCGAACCAATCTACTCCAGCCTCTCAAATGCCTCCAACTTCCAATGCAGCCACTGTTGATGACGGATTGCTGAATTTCAAGGTAAGAGTGGAGAAATTTTATTCACGATTGGCTTGCATTGGTATGTTATTACTTTTTAATCTACCCTTTTATATATATATTGCTTGATTTTGGTTTAGAGCTCGCTTTTAGTTGATCTATGTTCGGTTATGACCTTATTATATGGATCTGTTAGGATACCAATCCATCATCCTGCAACCGCTTTAGTTCATCATTAGATTCTGGATCTAATGAACCGACGGGGACCAACACAGTGGATACCCATGTGCTGCTAAGCCACCATAGTACTGCCTCTCAAATGCCTTCAATTTACGATGAAGCCAACACTGATGACCAAGAGGTACAAATGTGAAATCTAGTTCATACATGGCTTTCTACTAATGATCACAAGCACATTNTTTTATTTGCCCTTATCTTATTATAATCTATAAAACTAATATATGTGTAATTTTTTTAGAACTCGCAATTTGTTGGTAATATGGGAGACTTTATGTCTAGTCATGACCTCATCCTGCAAATACCTTCCATTGTCATTAGATTTTCTGTCTAGTGACCCAACTGGAACTACTACAGCTGATTTCCCTGAGTCTCTGAACTTCTCTTACATGGATCCTGCTGATAATGAAGCCAACAGCAATGAGGTATGGCTATGAAAATTTTTTCATATTGGTTACTACTGCTAAATGCAAGCGTCTTCTTCTACCTTTTTTTTTTTTTTTTTTTTTTTTTTTTTTTTTTTNTTTGTGCTTGGGAAGTTTCATGTGATCTTTGCTTTTTACAGTTTATCCTTTTTTTCTACAAGTTCTCTTTAGGACCTGGCCATTAGTTGGGAATATCGGGAATTTTGATTGTTCATGAGAGCATGAGGTAGGGTGAGAAGCAAGTGGGGTCAGCAAATCACAAATTTAACAGTGTTCATGGACAACATTTTCCTCGACGGGCCTTAAATTAGGTAGTTAGTAGTTACACAAATGGGTTGTTAGTATCTTGCCTTCCCTAGTGAATTAAAGTTACTAGTTGTGCCTTTGACTAGAGAATTAAAAATAATAATAATAATAATAAAAACATTAGGTTCAAAGACCCTTACATTAGTACATCCTTTATTACTTGTACAAGTTTCTAAATTGAGTTAAAATTACTTCATTCGTATAGACATTCGTGTTGAGCTTAATAAGTTTTTAACTTTTTTTTTTTTTGGTGTTTGGCATCTTATTTTCTGGAGGAGTTTCATGTTTGTAATCTGAAAGAAATGTGTGTTGAAATTCTAGAAAATTTGCTTAAGCCTGAATGCTGTAGACCTACAGCAAACCATTTATCTGGATTTTGATTCTATGAACGTTTATTTTACTGCAGTAGTGCCTTCTGCAAAGGTTGTGAGAAAGTTATATAACCGGAGAATGACAGTGAAATAGCTTATTGAATTGAGGAATGAAGACCTTCCCAAATGAGATATCACTTCCTTAAGATGTTGGCTCTTTGGTCTTCTACTATGTTCTTTGTTTATTGGGAGCTTATAATTTATATTAATTAAATCGATTTGATTTATGATTGAAAGTGTGAGTATGGAGTCGATAGGTTCCAACATTTTCTACACCAGAAAAGAGTTTGCGATGGATGTAAACGATGACTTGTTATAAAATCAAAACTCCAGACATAGGTATTCCCTTCCTATATCTGGGTAGCTCTAGTCTGTATCTTGGATTACCTGCCTTTCTAATTTTATAGTTATTCTTATGAATCTTTCATGATTAGTTGCAATCTCCTATTTCAATCAAATTTTCTCGACCTTTCAGAATAAAATCAAGTTTTTTTATTTTTTTATGTCTTATTTAGCTTATATTATTTTCCACATGAGATATGTAACCAATAATTTTGGGTAGGGATGGTAATGGGCTGGGTCCGGTTTTCTCCTCGAAAACCCAGATTCATGAATAAATTGTGACCTGAACCTATATCAGACCTAATAATGGTCTGGGCTTTTGGACCCAAACTGATTCTATTAAATTAAAACGTTACTATATAATAATAGTAATCTCTATAAAAATGCTAAATAAAAATAATAATTACAGTGTAGCGCGTCACACCCGATCCCTGATCAGGTGGTCTATTATTATGATTCAGGTTTCTGATAGTTCTGATCCTTCAAATTAATAATTTGTTTATGCAATTCGTAGAAATTTCTAGAGTTTATTTGATATACATAAGGTAAATTTTATGATTTCTGGTCCCATAGGAACCGACAAATTTAATGGAAAGGAATCAAATTGAATATAAAAATTTAAAGGAGTTGATCTGGGGGTTTTCAAGATATAATATAATGTTTGAAGCTGTTTAAAATAATTGTACCCACGTACGAATGATGCTATTTGGCTAGGAGAATATTGTGGGAAAGTAAAAGCCTCGGAGTCAGAGGCTCTCTGAACGCCGTCTGTCTCCTTTTCAGTATCGATTCTCTTCATCTGCTTTTGATAATATCAAAATTAACCTAATCACACTTCCTAGAGGGTTTTTTGTATTTTGAGTGAGAGTTAGTTTTTTCATTATATATTGTGCACTACTTCACTAAGGTCAGGATATTGAACGATTTCTGGCCAAATATAATGGGTTGGTTTAAAATATTTCTGATCCACTAGACATGTGGAGAGGGAAACAAATGTGGCAGCAAACTGTTGAAACATGTGGGGCGCTGCATTTCCCTCCATGTGTGGCAACTGGCAACCGCTCAGTGGTAGTACAGAGGTTTATGTGGCCTAGACTTCTATTTCTGTACGTTTATATAAAGAGTATAGATAGCTATCGATTCATCAACCACAGATTAGGTTTCATATATTCTAAAGAGTTAGATTAGGGTTATGCAATGTTGGTAAATTTTTTGTTGACTTATTTTTGCTTTTTAAACTGATTTTCATGGTTCATATTTGATCAATCATATTATACTGTTGTATTCTTTTATTTTTTCTAATCTTCTCTGGGTGGCGACTTTTTCAATTTTCAGAGCTTACGGTTGTGTTTAGTGTCCAGCAGCTCTTGCTATAATTGTTGTTGTGTCCGTTTTAAAGAAAGAGTTAGGAAGCTACTGATCTTCATCCTGCGATNAAGGGATTCGGTGAGTTGCTTTTGAAGCAGAGTTGGCTCCCTGTCTCTCAAAAATGTTGATAAGATTTTCGATATTGATGATTAGCTTTAGTTTTTGGTTCAACACATAATAATCCCAAACACATATTTTCGCTAATTATATAAATCAATTATTTTTAATTTAAATATCTGACCATATTGGTATGCTAAAATTTATTTATTTGTTCTCCTGCAGCATGTATAATATTTATTTATTTATTATAAATAATTTCTTGTTTCATTGATGATGATACATATGGCTACAATCAAAAGATTGGACTGAATATGAACAGTTTCCTTTGGTATGTTAAATTGAATACAATTATTATTTGACAAAAGATTAGGCTGTATTTGAATTTTGTGTTTTTATTTTTTAAGGATTTAATATTCAATTAAGTAATTATATGTGGATGATCGAATGTATGGATAATATTGAATTTAAAAAAAAAATTTNGGAATATGTTTTTGGAAAATATGTAAGTATGGGATAAGTTGTGTAGTCTGATCGCAAGATAATGAATCGGTATTTTCTTTATGTTTTTCAAGAAAATGAACACATAAGATAATATTGAATTTGAAATATATTAGAAAATGTTTTNTAAGGATTTAATATTCAATTAAGTAATTATATGTGGATGATCGAATGTATGGATAATATTGAATTTAAAAAAAAAATTTCGGTATTTTCTTTATGTTTTTCAAGAAAATGAACACATAAGATAATATTGAATTTGAAATATATTAGAAAATGTTTTTGAAAAACATATAAGTATGGGTCAAGTTGTGTAGTCTGATTGCAGGATGATGAATTGGTATTTTCTTCATCTTTTTCAAGAAAATGAACACATTGTCAATTATAGCAAGAGTTAATGGAATTTGTTGTGTCTTCGTTGATCGGAATATAGCAAATAACTGGATTGCAGAGATGGTAACACTCACACCACACAGTTTCTGGATTTATATTCTGATGATAATTCGCCAACCTTGATTACAAAAGATGAATGTTGTGCAAAACATGAAGCAAGGAGGAAATTCCTTTTGTTTTCACTGATCTCCTTTCTTATATCTGTTCCTCCATCTGAGAGGTAAGATTTTACTTTTGGTATCTGGATTTTATTCATCGTTCATTAATCTCTCTTAAAAATTACTCTGTTATCATTTAGATGTTATAACATTCTTCCGATGGTTGAGATGAGACTGAATTGTCTTCTCTAATAAGAAAATAGAAAGGGCTATTGAACCTGATCCATATTATTTTAATTAACTTTGTCTTGTATGCTTGTCCCTTACATGTTTGAAAACTGAGGCTTTTTTAGTGGTGCTGGAGATAGTATGTTGCGGTTGTTGGGAAAAGCAAATGGGATTTCTTTCATGCTTCATATTTTGTGTAGCTTTTGGCATGTGTTACAATTATCATTCTTCAAGCCAAGAGAAGAGCCAGTATGCCAGCCAGTCAACTAGCTGAGAAGACACTTATGGTGGTAGATGGTGGTTTGTCTCTAATCCAATTCATTAGTACATTAATATATTTTGCTTTGGCTGTTTTGCATGTCCAGATCGATATTAAAGAATCGTTTTTACCGTTATTCTTTGTTTCAAGGCTATCTGTATGTTTGTGCATTTCACAAAACTCTGGACTGTTATGTACCTTATCGATCAATTCATTATTAGGTTCTAAATCTACTGACCGTACTGGGAACGACACAGTGGATCTCATGGGCTGCTGAGTCACTCTAGTTCTCTCTCTCAAATGGCTTCAATTTACAATGAGCCAACATTGTTGATCTTGAAGGTATCAATGTGAAATTTTGCTACGCATATCGCTCGCCAGTAATGATCACAAGCATTTGGTGATCACCTTGTGCTTCTTAATTTGTCTTCCCCTTTTTTATTATAATTTTATCTTAAATCTTTGCCTAAATTTTTCTTTTTGGAATTTGTAATTAATTGGTAGCATGGGAGAGAATAGCTCTGGTTATAAGCTTAAGTATACTGATTCATCATCCTGCGAATACCTTCAATCATCATTAGATTTTCTGTCTTGTTCAACTGGGAGTAAACATTTGATACCAATGAGCCACTGAAGCACTCAAATGGATCCTGTCGATAATGATGAAGCAAACGACAATGAGGTATTGTCTGCAGTTCAACCAAGCTACACCGTTTCACATAAAAAAGAAATATAGCCATATGTACTCTGCCTACTACCCCCTGCAGCTCCTACGCCATTAATGAACTTCACCTACCTTAGAACACCTTGCCAGGGTCTCCAACACCTTGCCAATGCAATACAATGTTTCCTTTGTCCACTGACTCCACCCCAACTCTCCAAGCTTAGCTTCTACGACCAGCCAATACAAAGAATAAAAGAAAAGTTCTTAATCAATTAATCAAATTAATTTTACTCCTAAATATCAATAGCAAATAATTAAACTAATTTTGAGGTTATGATAGTTTCAAAATCCGCCCAAAATTTATCAATCTAATAAAATAAAACTTTCGGGGACAAGTATTTGCCTTTTCAATATTTATTTTAGTTGTAGGGTTAGTCAATGACGTCTCAAAATAAAAGATTAGGTCTTTGGTTCTTTTTGTCATCCCACTTAATAAATCATAAGATTCATTTTCAATAGAATCTTCTATATTTACGTGGTTCTATCGTTTTCATTGCTTTTTGATTAATGGTTAGTTATGAATTCTCGAATAAAGTTCTTAATAAAATTTATTATTAGGTCAATTTTTTCAGTCTTTATTGGTTTAGAGGCTCTTATTTTTTTGTTCTATGTGTGGATTTAGATAATTATACATGAATCATTATTGATGTTTTCTTAAGAAGGTAGAAGAGAATTGATGAGTTGAAGAGGTGACTACTTAGATGTGTTGAAGAGTAGCGATTTACGTTTTCTTAAATTAGAGTTTTTCTTAATGTTTTGTTCGTTTTATTTTATTTAATAGATATTAGAAAAATGGGAGCGAAAAAGTATGTTAAAGGAAAAAATAAGAAAAATTTAAAAAGTTAACAATACCTTTTAACCGTTAATTTTAATGATTTGATTATCAACTTTTCGGGGGCTATTGTTAGTTTTCAATTCAGTGGGACAATAACTTTTTAATACAATTTATGTGGGGCTCAAAGTTAATATCCCAATCTTATCTGTGTTTTTGCTTTCATGTCAAGGGGACAAGCGCGAATCTATAGCAGCCACTATAGCACGCCCACTCGGCGACACACGATTTGCGCGCGGGCATCGCTCGGAGCTTCCAGCCCCAAGACAAGATTCGATTCTTCATACTATAGATTGTTGATATCTATGCGTTGATCTCAATCTGAGGTAAAATCTTTAAATCTTAAATTGTATTTTGCTTGGTTTAATCTTTTCTTTAAATTATTATACCACGATTTCGTAGTATTGGGTGTTTGCAGTTTTCGTAATTGTTCTGTTAATTTGATTTGATGAGATCTCTTTACAGATTTTTATGTTCCTTTCTCTTTTTTGGTATATAGAAGAATACTTTTTGTTTTTGTTTTTTCTGTTTTGTTTTTAAAAAAATTTATAGTGGGTTGGAGTTTTTTCTGGTTTTTTGTTTTGTTTTTTAAAATTTCATAGTGGGTTGGATTTGTTAACGTTGCAGGCTTTTTGGTGCTAAGTTTTGTAGCTTATGGTTGGGGGAGTTTGGTTGCGTTTAGTCTCCACTGGCTTTTGTTATAATTGTTTGCTGCGTTGAATTATGAGTCGCGTATGGAATCTCAAAGTCATACAATAATATGAATCTCTAAATAATGAAATGATCTATTTGTGGCATGATGAATAGGGATTTTTCCTTTTTCAGAAGATGAACACTACAGCAACTATAGTAAATGTTAGTGGGAAATCATAGGCTTGAGAATGTAAAAAACAACTAAAACAGAATCTACCGGCCGAAGTAGTGTAGTTGAAAGAGTTCTTCAAAGGAATGCAATTGATTATGGTTCATGTATGTAGAGACTGTATTGGTAGATTAAAAGGCTTCCTCTGTTCTAATGTTGGATGTTGTTAGATGCTTATCTGGTTGCAAGTTGCTAAATTTTGATAGCTATATCCAAATTGAGTCTTAAAACAAAATAAATGAAGGGCTAATGATGTATTTTGATCGTTTAGCTTAATATTCATGACTGGGAAATGAAACCAAAGAAAGGGGAGAATCTCTTACATCGGTTCTATTATTCATGGTCAACAATAGGTTGTTATGAATTAGGAGGACCAATGACAGGTATTTATGGCCCTTCAATTTGTAATTACTTACGTTTTAATTCCTTTTTTAGTTTTTTAAAATTGTAATACTGTCCTTAAGAATGATTTCGGAGGGCTTTTGACAAATTTTAGAGGAGATTATAATTATTTTCCGAAATATGGAGAAGTTTAATTTCCGATCCATCTTTTTCCTTCAATGTGGATTTGAACATGCAGATTGAGTTTCTGATTCAATAGCTTTTTGTTTTATGGATTTGAACTACTGAGAGATCGGAAAATTCAATGTATTGTTTGTAATAGCAATACTCCAACTACTTTTCAGGTCCATAGT
This sequence comes from Bursera palmeri, assembly GCA_026225775.1. Classification (NCBI taxonomy): domain Eukaryota; kingdom Viridiplantae; phylum Streptophyta; class Magnoliopsida; order Sapindales; family Burseraceae; genus Bursera; species Bursera palmeri. The sequence continues at coordinate 11,221 of JANKKB010000424.1, forward strand.
GAATTGAGATTTCTTGCCATGATGTGTTTTCTGTTTGTGCATTAATCCAATGACATGCTTAGGACCATAGGGAATTGAGGAGATTTCTTGCCATGAATTTATGCCCTAAAAGTCAGTTGCCAATCTGTAGGGCAAATCAGTGGACACCTCAATGGAGTTAATCCCATAGGCTTTGGAAACTCTTGGTTACACCCAAAAGGGTTTGATATAATCTCTTTGTTTTTAGTGTGTGTAAAAACAATGAAAATATCTTTTATCTTTTTAGATCACAAGCTAATTTTTTTGGATATTATTCAAGCTGATCTGTAAATGTCTTTCCAATGGGTGGAAAATGGGGTTTTCTTGATGAAAAAGTGTGAGATTGATGCTTTGGTTTTGGGTTATTTCTTTGAGGAGAGGATGCAATTTGTGTTGTGGTGGATAGGGTTGGCCCAACCCAACCCAATCACTCCAACCAACTAAAAAGATAACCCAACCCATAAACTAATTTCATTTTGTGGGTTGGATCCATCTTTTAACTTATTCAAATTTAAGTTAAAACATTTATAAATATGTGTTTGTTATATGTGCTGCCTAAAATATAAAAGACTAATTTAGACATTTCTTTGTAATAATTAGTCTTTATATTAAATTACTTATTAAATAATTTTAAATATATTTTTGAATTATTATAATATTATATATTTAAAATTTGAATTATAATAGAATAAATAAATAGTTTTCATTATATAATAAATAATAATTAATGATTAAATAAAGAAAAAAGTCATTGGATGGCACAATTGTATGTGGTTGGCGGCTTGCAATATGCTTGTCGGACAACACAGTCACCACCTAAACGATCAGCAATGGTTGATCTACGACACCATACTAAGATCACCAACTTTTATGATTAAAGCCATAGAAAGAAGTCAAAGATTTGACAGCCGAATCTTTTTTGCTTTTTCTGATTTTATGTCGGGGATTATTAGTTGTCTTTGTAGAACAGTAAGCATTCTTCTGGAGAGAAGTATTTAGAAATGTTGATAAGAAAATGTGAAATAATTTGTTGGGTGAAACTCTAGAAAGGATTTCTCTATATAAAGGATGGTAATCGGGTTGTCTAGTGTTAAGGGGTAGATTTTATCTTTTGTTTAACCTTGTTTTGTATATATATTGTCCATTGAAAGTACTATGCAAATTGTGTTGATATATATATATATATATATATATATAGTTTRAGATTTAATTTTTTTGATTCATTTTACATATTCTTTKATAGTTATTTATTTTTYTAATCTAATGGTAAAAAGAGTTACTGAATTAACATACAAAAAATTTACTTTTTAATTTCTTTTCCATTTATGGATTATAGTAAATCAATCACTATTAAAAGTTGTGTAAAATTAAAGTTTCAATACTTATTATATATATATATATATATATATATCAAGCTATTGTAATTTAATTATTTTATTTTATTTTATATATTTTTTGATAATCATTTATTTT
>JANKKB010000428.1:0-30987 GCA_026225775.1 Bursera palmeri
TAAATTAATAGCACTTAAAGTGTAAAAATGATATTATAACTCATAATAAATGTACACTTTTAAGTACTTATCAGCTACGACACGAAGTCTACCCTTTGTACTATTACCACCAGGCAGCATCATACTTCAATAATATTATGAATGATAATATATAAATTCTTCTAATACATTGTTGTTGATTGGACTTAAACCCATATCCCTTAGGATAACCTTTGATACCATGACCACTCGGTTAAATATCACTTTACACATCTTTCAAATACCTTTTTATTTATTTCATTATAAATTGGAATAACTTGACAACCCGACCCAGATTCGACCAAACTCGAGCATATCGGGCCCATTTACATCTGAACTTGATCTCGGGTCAGTTTTTTCCAACCCGTCACATTATCAGGTTGAGTCAGGTTTGGTCAAACCCGACCCGACCCATGACCACCCCTAGCTTTCACCAGCACTGACTTTTCCGTATCTCATCACTTGTTGGGGTTTGGATTTAATCCTTTTTTAATGTGTAGAAACAATAAGCACAAGCCCATTGCCTATGATCAAAGCTAAGATTAATATTCCAAATCAAAACAAAGTAGAAGAATTATATTTTATGTTCTCGTTTAGGTTGTGTTTTAGGAAATCAATGCAATAATAAATAATTGAATAAATAAATAAGACCAACTTGTGTTGATTTATAAAAAAAACTCCAACAAAAAGAAAAACTACGGGAAGAAGAATACTTTTAGAAAACTTATATTTTAAACACGGGTAAAAAAGAAAGAATAATTTCAATAAATCAATGCAAAAGTTGACGACTAGTTCTGTTGTTCAATGTAACCCTAACATAATGCAATAGATGTAACTTGATTCCAAAAAAATTAAGTCAATGATGGGCAACAATGTCGACGTACCACCATAGATCTTATTAAAAATTTAACCACAAACTTATCAGACTGGACTAAGAATTCAGTCACAATATAATATTGTCCAGGCATGTAAAATGTAAGAGTCTAAAATGAGAAATCAATATCTAATTACATAAAATACACCAATATTCCAAATAAATTTTTGATATAATTTCCAAAATATTCTCTCTCTTTCTTTATCATCTACGTAATAAAATGTAAACCATATAGATTAAAATTTTCTTTTGTTCTAGCAAGATAGATTAAATTATACTCTTATATTATATCTCTTTAATCTTAATTAGCATTTTAATAGGAATATTTTTACTCCCTCTTTCTATCAGATTATTTATTTGTTTAATTTTTTCTTTTCTTCCTTTGCAAATTTAGTTGATCTATGATGAGAAAATAAGATAAAAGAAACAAAAGGTTGTGGGAGCCTGGTTATCGATAGCCAGTAGCTAGTTTCCTATTACAAAAATATTTTTACCTCTTGTTGGGAGATTGTTGGAGACGAGCTCATCGTCTGATTGGTTTCTAATTCTCGTTCTCTTTTTTTTTTTTTTTTAATGCTTTCAAATTTTTTAATTGATAATTATAAATTTACACTCATAATGAAATTAGCACTTTATAATTATTTTTTATTATCGTTACATTGATAAATTCTCTCAATCATGGACAGAAACTATAGAAAAAAAAAGTTTATTAGATATGAAAGTTAGGTGGATCGATCTATTTATATATGTATATAGGTACAATTTCAAATTTACAACTTATCTTGAAGAAATTTTTTTTTTCATTGATATTTTGTATTAAACAACTATAGATTTGACACATATGCATTAATATATTGACGATCATTATTATATATATAGATGATACTGATGAACATATATCATCAGTAGAAAAGCTTACATTGAACTACGTACAATAAAGCACAATGCCAACATCGTTGATACTTAATTACTGAGTTTGTAACAAAAAGTGGATTCTGAAGAGAGATTTGCTTCTTAACTTATGCTTTCCCGCTCCCTTTGCTGGTTTATTAGCTGAGCATGCAAGGCACAATTAGTAATGAGATTTTTTTCCTCGCTTCTGTAGTCCTAGAAATGGACATCCTATCGAGTTGTCGAAGTTGTAACCTCTTTTGCTTTCTTGTCTTAAATGAGTTCGATCATTTAAGTAAATCTACTTCCACCGTCGATCTCTAAGCTAAGTCATATATAACTCTATTATATATATATATTAGAATATGTTAAAAAAATAAATAAGGGAAAAGACAGCTAGTAAAAACGGTTAAATGAAATCTTAAAGTAAGATAATTAAGGATATGATTGTGGGAATATTACAATAATCAATTAAAAGAATAATCAAGGATATCAAGATCATGCTTGATATGAATGTCATCGATATACGGAAAAATATTTCAAGAGGTATTAATATTTGATTTACTAGATGAAGATTGTATCTCCTATAATTATTTCATTAATATTGTCTTACCATAAGTTTGACGAACTTTGTACTTTAAATATTCTATATTTTGAGTAATAAAAAGAGTGATGAACAGTTTCTTATAATATTCTATAACCTTTTCATGGAATCAGAGCCACAGACTTGCAAGCTTGATATCATGGCATCATCTTTCACTTCAAGCCAACCCAAAAATCCTGAACTCAGCATTCAGTCTTTTCACCAATGCTCGAGCATCATTAAAATTGAAACTTACTTCCTCCAATTTCCTGTTTTGGCGTTCTCAAATTATCCTTTTAGTTCACAACTTAGGTGTTCATCATCTCCAAAATGATGAAAACCTAGTTGAAACAATCTAAGATGATGAAGGAAATGAAAAAGAAAATCTAGATTATGCATCATGGTCCTCTATTGATGGTCTAACCATGAACGAAGACGCATTAAGCTTAGTTCATGATGTAGAAATGGCATACCAACTTTGGATCTCTCTTCAACAAAATCTTCTCACAAGCACAGTAGAGAAAAAAGGGCATTTAAAAAATTTGCTTGTTACAACTAAAAAGTGATCTCGTCATTTGGATGAAAACTTGAAGGATTTCAAATCAATATGTGATAATTTGGCTATAATCAACAAAGAAGTTGATGGTCTAAGATGGGATCTCGTTCTTTGGATGAATACTTAAAGGAGTTCAAATCAATATGTGATAATCTGGTTGTAATCAACAAATAAGTTGATGATCTTGACAAAGTGTTCTAGTTCTCACATGGATTAGGGCCAAGGTATGAGAATTTTCACTTAGCCATGCTTACAAAACCTCCTTACCCATCATTCAATCAATTTGTCAAATCTCTTAATGCGAGAAGTGAAGACAAAAAAGTATTCTTAGAGCGCAATCTAACCTTTTTTGGACAACGAGGACGAGGCCGAAATGGCTGAGGTAGTAGAAATCAGTTAACTTCCAAGGCTAAAGGATTCATCCCAGTTGGTCGCTACAACTCTCAGACTAATGACAAAAATTCTCATAATGACAATTTTGGTAATTTAACATGTCTCAGCAAAAAGACATGAACATAATTAGTCAGTAGCACCAATGCCAAAACAATGTTGATACCAATGGTAAAGGGCCTTTCCAAATTTGTGGAAAGACAAATCATCTCACTATTGACTATTGGCATAGGTTTGATTATTCATATCAATTTCAGGAAATTCCTCAAGCTTTAGCTACTCTTACAATCAATGATTCAAGAGATCAATCATTTTATGTTGCCTTTGGATGTCACACCCAAAAAATCCCTTATATTAGAATCGTGAGGGTGAATTATGTAATTTTAATATAAAAGAAAATTTAAGTTAAGGGTTTTTGTAAAAAGTTTTCATTTGGTTAACGTAAACCTGTACATTGTATCCAAAATCAAATACAATTCATAAACTTTTACATATTTATCATCAAATACAAATTAACATTTAAATGTAACTCAAATATATAAATATGACTCAAAGATTATCTGAGATCCTTTATGTGAGCTCCAAAACACCACCACTAGACTCCTGACCTCGAGTACCTGTGGAGTAAGGGATGAGCAGTACAGTCTAGTAGAAATTTCATAATTGCATAATTCTATAATATTATAATTGTAAGCACACATCAAAGAATCACCGAACCACATATAAATATTTCATTTTCACGATGACTCAATAACATCCAATCAACTACCATATTTACCAATTTTCTAATTTAGTGTTTTCTTTAAATCCCGTGTACTAAGCTGATCCCATCTAAGGCCTAACACTAGATTCTCATTCGTCATTTCCTTGGATTCCACGTAAACAACTGGGCCCATCCAAGGCCTAGCACCAAGATACCATCCATGCACCCCTTGGATCCCGCGTACCAAGCTACGCTAATCCAAGGTCCAACAAATCTCATCTGTGTACCCATTGGATTCCTGCGTATTGAGCTGGACTAATCCAAGGTCAAACAAATCTCATCTGTATGCCCATTGGATTCTCGCGTAGTGAGTTAGGATATCTGAGGTCTATCCATGTACCACTTGGATATCGCGTATCGAGCTAGGACATCTAAGGTGTATCCATGTATCACTTGGATCTCGCATACCAAACTAGGACATCTAAGGTCTATCCATGTACTAATTGGATCCCGAATACCGAGTTAGGATATCCAAGGTCTATTCATGTACCATTTGGATCCCATGTACCGAGCAAGGACATCAAAGGTCTAACATGAATTTCTACTCTCAATCCATTCATCGCCTTACCACTAACACATATAATTCTCATATCCACACCGAATTCTTATTTCATCTACACAATCATACACATACTATCTAATTCCATTTTCATATCACATTCAAGCTCTAATTCATCTCAATGTTACAAAAGCAAGGTAAAGCATACATAGAAGTAGATAGAACATCAAAATCAACACATGAGACTTACAAAAGAAAAACCTCAACTAAATCAGTATAAAAGAGAAATCCCTACCTTGGATTGACGAACAACAATTCCCTTAGCCTTTCTCTCTCTTATTTGTCTCTCTTCCTCATTAGTAACACTAATTTTGTCGACCTAGGAGGGGCCTTGTTGCCGAGTCTTCGAAGCGGAAAACCTCGGTTGAGTCTTTAGAGCCATGGGGTAAAATAAGATCAAAATCAAACCCTGGGAGCTACACTAAAATTTTTCCTTTGAGGTTGCTGAAGCAGTCCAACAAACAGTAGGGGGTGCACTAAGTTACCACTAGAACGGTTGAAACTGCAAAACCAACAAAGATCAGGATCACAAAAAGACCAAGAGCAAAAATGTCAAAACCTAAAGATATAAGGGGTGAAGTGATATTCTGTAGGTCACAACGTTTCAAGCAGTTTCATGCCGAAAATCGGCTGTTTGATTCATGATAGAATACGGTGATTTGAGACCACCATCGAGATTATCTGGTCGAGACGAAGAAATCCCGACCAATGACAGAGGCTTGCGAGCCTAAGGAGGCAGATCAATGATGAACGAGACAGATGGTTTACAGTTGATTGACAAAGATTCATCCACCGAATGGTGGATCGAAGACCATATCTGTGATCATCTCACCAGACGATTTGAACGCCATTAGTTTTAGGGGTAGATTAGCCAAAAAACGGTGATTGAAAAACAGCATAGCTAGACTTTCATAGACATATCTATGACGATGCAGGTGGCGATCGAGGAAACAACTACCGGATCTGGGTTTGTCTCCTCCAGACGATTCCAACACCATCAGCCACGAGGGCAAACTCATCGGAAAGATGAACAGTTAGGATGATGACGACGGTGGCAATAGTGGCAGTGGCAGTGGCGGCGACAGCGGTTGTTCTAAATATTTTATGAGATAAATCAATCAATTCCCCAAATATGACCATTGCGTTAATATATATATATATATAGGGTCAGGCTATTGAGATTTAATTTTTTAGCTTAATTTTAGACACAAACTACATACTCTTCATCTATGTTTAATCTAATGATTAAAAAAGAAGTTGAAAAATATACCACTATAATCACTTGCACTCAATTACCCCTAACATTCAACTCTCTTTCAACTTTAAGAAATCAAAGCTACTCTTTCAACTTCTTCTCCAGTTCCATAAAGAGCCCTACTAGCACTTCTATACATGTCTATTGGGCTATAAGTGGATTCAAACTAAAGATGCTGCTTTTATGGCCAATGCATAAGCTGCATTCTTATCTTAATCTGTAATTTATTTTTCTTTGAAAGATTATAGTACATAAGTTTATTCTGTTAGACGTAATGTTTCAATTTATTGCAAAATGAAAGATTATCAAGAATGTAAAAGAAATGTTCAAAATCTTTTTGACCCATCACATAAATACGATCTTTTTTCTTCCATTAATCAAAACTTACGGAGTCGGCTATTTAATTGATCATTTTCATACATTTATAGAGTGGTATGAGATCTTCTATCGAAACAATGATTCTTTTCTTTCAAACTACAATTCTTAATGATTCTTTTCTTCTAAACTACAATTCTTTCTCTTCCTAAGAAAACAACCACAAAATCCAAATTACTGAATTTTTTTTTAAATACCCTAATGATAAAAAAAAACTCTTAACATCCCTTCACTTTCGAATCTTTCTTCATCTCCCTAAGATTCCTCCGCAAGTGTCTCTCGCTAGCCTTGTCAACAAACACCCAGAAACCATTTTCAGCCGGCTGCAAATATTCAACAACAAAACAAAACTCAAGACAAAGAAAACCACCAGAAACACCAAAAAAAAAAAAATCAACATACCCTGCTAGAACTACTGAAAAGAACACCAAAGTAAACATCAAATAACAGATATATTTTTTGATCCTGCACAAAGCAGAGGCTTAGGAATTGAATTGAAGATCGGATTGATAGATTGTATATTGTATGCGAAGAAGAAGAAGTTGTGTTAATTCCATTTAGGTAGAAAGAGATTTGGATATTAAGGGTAATTGAATGTGAATGATTATATTGGTATATTTTTCAACTTTCTTTTTAACCATTAGATTAAATATAGATGAAGGGTGTGTAGTTAGTATCTAAAATTAAGTAAAAAAATTAAGTCCCAATAGCCTGATCCATATTTATATAGTATTATAAGTTTTCTCATTTCCTTTTTCTATGTGAAATAGAATTTCACTTTATTTCCTAATTGATATTTCCTATTTAAAATATGATTCTTTGTTATTGTATTTCCAATAAGATTTCTTTTCTTTTAGGATTTCGAAAATATTTTATTTAGCCAATATATATTCTAACAAAAAAGGAATTGGATGGTTAAATGATAAAAATTCTTCACATTACACAATCAAATTTATAATCTCTAGTAGTGAGATAAGATTGACGTGTTATCTTCTTATTAGGGATGGACACTTTTGCTCAACGTGACTAGGTCTTGATCGGGTTGTCCCCTGTTAATACCTGAAATCGAGTATTAATCTTAAGGACTTGATAAGTATCGAGTTAAGGTCAGACATTTTTATGAAATTCAACCTTCATTTGAAACCTTAAAATACAATAGCTCATACCAAATCCCTATTATATTTTGGACTTTTCTAATCCTGAAAACCCTAGCCACTTTTGAAGTCAAACCCTAACCTAAACTTTCCAATCTCTCTCCCATTCTCTATCTTCCATCCGTGGCTGAACCATTCTATAATGCCCACCAGTGGCTCATACGCTGTGGTCCAGCTTATACGCTGACCACCAACGGCTCACCAGCAACATTGTGGTCCAGCTCATACGCTGACCACCGGTTTAAGTGATCTTTTTGTCCTTTTAAAGTTAAATTTTATAATTTGGTTTCTTTAAGATTTTATTTTTTGTCCCTTTTTTTTTTAATTCTTTGAAACAATCCAAATATTATACATTAATAGTAAAGAAAGTCCAAATAAATTTTGATGTAATATTACATTGTTATGAAGTTTTAAAAACTAAGAAAACCCCAAAAGACTGACTATATAGTTTTGCCAAACGGACCCGATAGATATCTACCCTAGTTTTTACTTGATAATAGTTTTTATTTATTTGATTTGAGGAGTAAAAATAGACATAAAATGATTTTATTAGTTAATTGTATTGATGACGTGACTCTCTATTATTTTAGAGTTTATCCTATATATCATATCGATAAGAATGATTATAAGAGTCCAAAAATTATTTTATACATTGTTTTCTTAACGGGCATCTACTACTTTGAAATTTGAATAACTAAACTTTCATTAAGATATAAATAATTAAGAAACAAAATATAGTATTTAATAAATTGAGTAGTACATTCATAATTTTACTTGATTTATTATTAATAAAAATATTTTATATAAATCACTTGTTTTGTCGATTTCTAAATAAATTATATTTCTTTTAATAATACTTTTTAATGTTATTAATATTAATATATTTTCATTTTATTTTTTATTATATGAACTGTTTTTAAATTATTCATATATTTGGAATAAAATTTAAATATTTTAAAAAGTGTTGGTAGAATAATTATGGCATAATCAACATTTTAATTATTTTTTTTAATTTATATACGAATTAATGCATTGTAGGTGGGGTAACTAATAATTTATGCCTGCCTTATAGGCTATAAAAGTAATAGTTAATATTTGATATCACATAATTGCATAGTAAATGTAAGTTGTAATTATTTCTCTAATATCACTTGTTATATATATAATTCCTAAGTAAGCAAATTATTTTAATTATTCCTTATATTGATGAGTCATACACCATTATTAACTTGCTATTAATATGCTAACTAAAGCTCAGTTAACAATGGTACAAACTCGTCTAATCTCTCCCTGTGAACCTGTTTTCACACCAATTTTGCCCATCTTGACCATTGCTTTGGCAAAATCTGCCTGGAAAGATTTTTTAGAACTAGAAGTACCGATAATATAGGAGTCAAGTATCTGCTTGGTATTCTTGTCATCGTATAGCCTGGCATCTGATGCAATTACAGCGAAACCGTTTTTGATGTTGCGAAAAATCTGATCATCAAACTTGAACTCAGTCACTGGATCAAGCGGTATTCTGACATTAGGGTCACCATTAAATGGGCACTTAGCCCTGAGCTGTGGTAGAAAACTAGGATTGATTGCGGGATCGGAGCCACGACTTGCGGTGAAGTTGTAGAGCCGCTTTTGCATGAAGAAGCAAGCTGTGAGACCAACAGTATGTGCACCTGAAACCTCAAATAAAATGACTTTTAATTACTTTTAAAAATTCTTCATGTATTAATCTGGAATCTACATTCATGCATCATATGTGGCATTCTCAATATATATGTAACGAAAGTACCAACAATATCCTTCTATTTTCGTATGCTCTCAATACACGCACTCACGAAAGAGGAGAGAGAAGAATGTGCATGCATACCACCGCTAAGAAGAACCAAGTCTTTATCTGAAAGACCCTTTTGCTTGAACCTGGATTTAAGTAGTTGAATAGAGTCATCAACATCGGGAAGGTTGGTGGCCAGAGATTTGCTTGAAACTCGTCCATCCCTTCGACCAGTTGGAACCTCATAAAATGGTCCATTCGCCTATCAAATGACGAACTTTCGTAGATTAACTCATATATTATTAATGTAACATTAATAGATATCAACATGTAAGTTGGTGATCCGTTTAGAAGTAAACTAGTGGCAATAAATTAACCGAAGTCTCGAACTTCACTTCTTTATTTGGGTTGAATAAGACAAAGCCTAGCTCTAATAATGAATCTTACCAAAGACACGGCATCTCTAGCGGCCAAAGCCACAATGTCTGCGCAAGAAACAACTCCGGGGCAAACGCTTTCCAATCTTTCTTTGGCTTCATTTACAATTTCGTCACCACCAACTCCTAAATTACCTATTGCTCCTCGTTCGCCGTCATCACCATTATTGATCAGAATTGACCCATCGCAGCCCTGTAACAAATTTTCAACAAAGACCTACCCATCAGATATATAATTTTGTGTATGCCATGTAAAATATCATAAAAAGACCAAAGAGAAATGACCTCAACAAAGCAGTCGTGGAACTGAAGCCTTAGCAGAACTGCAGCACTCCCGGGGTCCCTCTTAAAGTTTTCTTGAACAACAGAATGGACAGTGGTTTCGGCAGTGGGGCATGTTTGGAAGTAGAAGCCGACTCGGAGTTGCCCTTGTGAAATAACTAAAAGGTTGTGAATGACAATGAGTGCAAAAGCTAATGCCTTTGAATTATAGTGACTTAGCATTCGGAAAGATGAAAGGAGTGCCATCTAATAAACAATAAGAAAAGCTGATGATGACCATATAGTATGCAGTATATATGAGAGGGGGAAAGTGCATGTACCACATATGTTAATAAGAGCAGGTGATGATGAACTACTCTTTATACATGTGAGATGCATCCAAAATTGCAATTTTGTTTACTTGTATTGATCACCACTTTTCCTCTTTTAGATCCCCTTTTCCTGATGCAAGCCTTTAATGAGTTTTAGCATAAATTTAGGAGTTAGTAAGAGAATTTGGCATTGAAAATTTGTATAGAAAGACAAAAATATATAATATTTTATGCAGTCAAATTTTAACCTGAATTGGATACTTTGAAACTAAACCCTCCATCAGCTTGCAAAATCAAACTCAGCATAGATGCAGACTGAATTATATGGAAAAGGGACGCAAAGACAGTCAGAAGGTGCGGATTCTATCCCAGGATGAAGAAGGCAGTCGCTGCACACATGAACATTTGTAGAAAGGCAAAATATATAATATCTTATGCAGTCAAATTTTGTCTTGAATTGGAGACTTAAAATATCTAAAACTACCCCTCCATCAACTTGCAAAACCAAATCTTATTAAAATATATGTCAATCAATATAATCATACCATTTATATATCAATAAATCAAGTACTGTCAATTTCTTACTATGTATCCCGTGAACCCTGTGAATAACTCTAGTGCTTTTGTAATTGACAACACTTTACTAGCAGTCAAACAATGTTAACAGCCAACGTTTTTAGCTATTTTAAAAACTCTACCAAGCTTTAACTTACTCACAGAAAAAAAAAAAAAAAAAAAAAAAAAACCANAAAAAAAAAAAAAAAAAAAAAAAAAAAAAAAAACCTCTACTTCAAACAACTGTGTAAGGGAATAATGAAAAAAGATAAAAAAGGAAATGCGTGTTGGCAATGTGTTGGCTATATGTATCTTCTTTTTCTGCTTTACACCGACTTGTTAAGACTGGAAAGTCTTTAGAAATCGTCATCTCAATATCCTTTATTAGCTTGAACCTGCCACTCATATTCTATCTCTAGGAAAGGAAGAAAGTTTCAAAGTAACGCCTATGCTATCTGCAAATTATGGCAAACTTTATTTGGTTAGGCACGTTGTCGCTAGGAAGCTGGTAAACTTTTGTCTTCAACTCCAAGCCAGGCCAGGCCAGATGGATAGATAGTGTGAGAACATAACTGGACTGAGTAAAGCAATGCTCTATTGAAGAGGCCATATGAACCTGCAGATGCATATGTCGGGATATATGTGCCTCCATCCAATGTTAGGCCACGTGTTTGACATGCAAAAACTTATCCAGTGACTCCGTTCGTAGACACTTGTTTGACATGCAAAAACTTATTTAGTGTCTTAGCGTTAGACTTTTTTCTTTATTGAAAGAAAATAAAAATCGATATATGATATCATATGCAGATATTTTTGAAAATAGCCGCTTATCTGTTAATCAAAATTGTCAAACTTATTACAGCTAGCTAGCCAACCAACAGATCGGATTCGAACCCCACCTTTTAGAATAGTTTTTGTAACGTTTCTACTACACTACATCTCATTTGTTATTTATTATGTAACAAGTTCAATTTCTTATATAATATAAATTTAACCCCATCTGAACCTAACGTGAATCCGATGCAAACCCAATTAAACTTGAGTATATCAAGTTCATCTTTATCCAAACTTGACACTAGGTCCATTTTTCCTAACCTGTTGGGTTGTTAGGTTGAGTCAGGTTGGGCCAAACTCGACTTGACCCGTGCCCACCCCTGGGTTTATTGTTCAAGTTATATATATTGCATTATTTACGGTTACATTGAATAAGGGAACTAGCTGTCTACAGAACTAGTTGTTTTTCGAAATTCTTCTTCTTCTTTACCCATTGTTTAAAGTATACATTTTTTCAAAATTATTTTTCTCTTTTTCTCAAAGTTTTTCTTGCTGTTGGGATTTTTCACATAACTCAGAGCATGTTGTTCTTATTTATTTATTCTACTATTTATTATCCGCCATTGAGAGTCCAAATTTTTAGGTGTTATCAATGATGCCTTATTGGAGAGATGAAGACGACTACGATTTGGAGTAGGACGATAACAACCATGAGGAGGACCAAGCTCTGGATGATGAAGACGAGGAGGAATTGGATGTCGCTCTAGCAGGAAGCGAATAAGATATAAATTTATTGACAATTCATTGATGACGTTGCCGAGGAAGATGAGGATGAGGAGGAAGATATTGAAATTCATACCCAAGATCAACATCAAGGATGAATAAGAGTAGGTTTGATGGAAGAAAAACTTACAAAAACTCCAAGTTTGAAATGGGTTTTTCTTGGCTCCAAACTTGAACAAATCACCACAAACCTACACAAAAAACAAGAAATCAAAGCCTTCTAATGGTTAGAAACACCTCTTCACCTTAGGATTGACTTAAAGTGCTAGCTTTTCCTTGAAAATTTGAAAAACAAATCAAGAGAGAGGGAGGAGAAGTGAATCCCGAAATTGGAGAGAATAGAGAGCAAAAACTTGGCTTCCAAAGCCTTTTTTGGCTTGTCTTATAAGCCATAACTCATGGCCTTTTCTATATGATACCTTTGGCAAATTTCCAAAAGCCCTTTATACTTCTAAAGTATTTTTAATAAGTCATTCCATATGGCACATTATAATTAATTTGGAGGCTAATGTATATCTTGACAAATTTTCAAAAAAGCCATTATAATTTTGTATGCCTTTCAAACAAGCCCTTTATCTAATATTTTGGCAAATGTCCAAATTGCCATTAAAATCAATTAACATGTCCAACATGTTCTACACCCATATAAATGGGCTTGGGCTTGGGCTTTTAAAATTTAGTTACATCCAATCCAATTGGGCTATAACATAAAATATGACTTAGGCCCTTGTAATTTAATTTCTAAAATAAAATCTACTTGGCCTTTTAAAGCCCAAATTTGACATCCAAGTCAAATATATATTTTAATACATAATTTACCATATCTAATATGTTTAAAATTGTAATTAAAATTGTGTAGAAAAATCCAATTTATTCAACAAAATTTACTAACTTGACTAATTTCAAATTAGTCCATTTTCTCTCTCAATATGCAAATTAATCATAGATTAATTTTATTCTCATCCTTCTTGTCAATCCTTCATCGATGAGTCTTCGGTGTTCGACCCATTAGGCTTTCAAATATGTTAGCAGCAAATCGTTTCTATCGGACTATCCGATTACGCGCGTGAAATACACCGTGTCATTACCGATTTATAAGACATGGTTGGTTTCTAGCAAAGCATTGTACCTACCCAATTCTCTGGAAGAATCCGTAAATCCATAAACCTGTTTCAAGCGTAATTCTATATAATTCAATCATATGTCAGATGTCACTTACGAGGCCTGGGGTTGGATTTGTGTCTACCCCGTACGACGTACATTTCGGATTCCAGTATGACTGATTCTCTTACTTGAGCAATGACTTAGAGCCACTCTAATCATTCTCTCATGCCGGCCGAGCTTGAAAAATCGTCGTTGAATCCTGTGTGATATCATCTCCGTTTACCCGGAGTGACATGTCCTATCTTGATATTACACCCACTCCTAAATGGTTCTCAGTATACCCAATCACAAGTATTTATGTAACTCATGTTAGAGTCACTATGCGAAACGTCAAAGTACACCGATTGCCATATGAGATGGCCATGTAAGTCTTAGGTCAGAGGATCACTTACACCTACCATGAATTGACCTCCCATAGACATATTAGATGAACTACCAATGGAATTCCATGTAGGTCGGTCCACTGAATCTGTTCCCGTTCTAAGCGGCTAACATAATTCCCCTATCGCACTTGCTTAAATATCTAATATATGAATGTGTAAGAAACATATGATTAAGCTTCAATAACTCGTATAATTGCAATACTAGTTTATTTCGCACTACCGATGTTCTGTCTCGGTAATACTTCGACCAGGGACAATTTAATGATTAAATTTTGTGTGGATCAATACTGTCTCACATTTATATTAATCCAATTTAATCATAAGGACCTTTTATTATATTATGAACTATATAATCCAGTCACACTAAATGATAAAAGTGTAATTTTCTTCGATTGATATACATCAAATTATATTATGATTGCCTCTAGGGCACATATATTCCAACAGAATATAACGATAAAAGATGATTATTATGGCGGTGGGGCGGTGTAAGGCCAACAAGCGGGATTCGAACTAACCTGTTAGGTTAGGTCCCGACAGGTCAATTCGTAAGTTGACAACTACGAGGAGGACCAAGCTTTGGATGACGAAGACGAGGAGGAATTGGATGATCGCTCTAGCAGGAAGCGAAGGAGATATGAATTTATTGATGACGTTGTCAAAGAAAATGAGGAGGAGGAGGAAGACAACGGTGAAGATGATTATTATGGTGGCGGGGGCAGTATAAGGCCAAGAAATGGGACCCGAACCGACACGACCCGTCCCGATAATTACCTTCATAGGATCTGGGTGCTCCTATAAAAGTAATAAGCGAAACAAGTCTTAGCCCACACAGACTCACTGCGCCTCCATCACGTAACTCTACTAATAACTTAAAATTTAAATAATATAATTCTATTGCAAATCCGACAGAGTTTTCCCTAATTTTCTTAGTTTCCTTCCTACATTTACTTAACAAAAACACTTCTAAAATTTCATAACTCAATTAATGCTGGGATTCCTCATCCCTTCCACAACACAATACATATCTAACATAAAAAAGGGACTCAAATGTCTTCCCATGAATATATGCATTATCAGTATGTGATATACAACAAGATATGGAACAAAAATATATACATGTAATATGAACTATGACATTAGAAACAACATGTCACATGGCCAACCTTGTATATCTTAAAGCTTCAATCTTGCAAGGAAACCTGCAACTGAATTTATAATTTTAAAATAAAACTTATGTCTTTTAAATATACAAACAGTGAAACTGAATTTATAAACTTTACAATGGATGTTATTCACACCATACATATGATATTGACGTTAAATCACATATATAAATCGGTCATGTGTTTATAAAATCTTTATTAAACTGAAAATTACATCAATCTAGTACTTAGGGAATATATTGTTATACCTGATGGAATTACATCATCACACAGGCAGAGCGGGAAAATAATATCATAATCTTTCAATACTCGGCAAGATCTAACATCGCACGGGTAGAGCAATAATATCTGTCATACGCATGCACAGAGCCTGGGGAGGGGAAAATCTATCATACCGGGTGACAAGCTCATCACACCGGCAGAGTTAGGAACGATCTCATCTGGAGGAGAGTACAAGTATTGGTGGTTTGAAAATATACTATCATTTCTTACATATCATAACATAAATAATCTTCTAAAATCATAACCAAAATCAGATATTGTCTGGAAACAATTCTAAAATTCATTTATCTAAAATCTATTTACAGCTTATATTACTGTATAAACAATAACAATTGTTCATAGTCAATAAATGTCATAATAAATAAAATGACATTTTCAGCAAATATTTAATCAATAAAGTTTTATTTTCAGCAAATAAATTGTATAAACATTTCATAAAAATAAGTCAATAAATTTTAAAAATTTCCACTAAATAGGGTACTCAAGTCTGTCTAACTTCGGGGTCCTCTGATTGTTTCACTACCCGAGTTCTGCCTATAAAATAATTCCAATATGGTTATTAAACTCAAAATAACTAAACATTAGAACATAAAATACTACAATTCATCAATTGACCCACCAAGTATAAATTTAATTAATACCACATTTTCCCATTCTTTTTCCCTTCCTTTTCTTCTTCCCTTTCTTTCTTTTTTTTCCACTCGGCTCTCTCTCTCTTTTTTTCTTCTCTTCTTTCTTTCTTTCTTCTCTTTCCTTTTCATTTTCCTTCCGGGCCCTCTCTTCCTCCTTCCTCTCTTTCTCTTTTTTTTTTTCCTCTTCCTTTCTTCTCTTTTTATTCTTCTTCTCCTTCTCCTTCTCTTCTTTTTCTCTTCTTCTTCTCCTTCTCTTTCTCTTTCTCTTCCTTTTCTTTCTTCTTCTCTTCTCCTTTTCTCTCGGCTTCTTCTCCTTCTCTTTTTTTTTTCTTCTTATTTTCTGTCTCGGTTTCTACTCCTTCTCTTCTTTTTTCTTTCTTCTTCTTTTCTCTTCTTTTCTCTCAATTTTTCTAGTCTCAGCTTCCCCTCTGACTTAACATATTAAATAAATTAATATTTTAGTTATTTCTTATTCAATTATTATTTTTTAACCATTCATTAATTTACGCTTTACTTGGCTCAAATTTAACCAAGTTATGCAACAATTTTAATGAGGTGGACCCATATGTTACACGAACTGACCTGTCCGGTTGGATAATAGGCCAACCTGACCTCGGGTCCGTATTTTTCAAACTAATACCACATTTAAAAAATTCTAAAACTATATTGCAGTTGATAGGATTCAAACCCTCACCTTTAGAATAATTTTTGTAACATTTCCACTACACTACATCTCATTTGTTATGTATAATGTAAAATTTTTTATTTATTGTATAGTATAAATTAAACCTAATAACCCAACCCAAACCTGACCAAACTTGAGTATGTCGGATTCATTTTTATTTAAACCTGACTTCTGGTCCATTTTTTCCAATCCGTCAAGTTGTCGGGTTAGGTCAAACTCAACTCGACCTATGCCCACCCCTAGGTTTATTGTGCAAGTTATATATATTGCATTATGTTACGGCTACACTGAAGAAGAGAACTAGCCATTTACTTTTGTATCTATTTTAAAAAATTATTCTTTCTTCTTTACCTGTGATTTAAAATATAAGTTTTTCAAAATTATTCTTCTTCCCGTAGTTTTTCTTGTTCTTAGGGTTTTTCGCATAAATCAATACAAGTTGTTCTTGTTTATTTATTCTACTATTATTATCCCATTGATTTCCTAAAACACAACCTAAACAAGAATATAAAATATAATTCTTCTACTTTGTTTTGATTTGAAATATTAATCCTAGCTTTGATCATAGGCAATGGGCTTGTCATCATTGTTGCTACACATTAAAAAATAGGTATTTACTCTGACCTTCTGAATAAATTTTGAGGAAACACTTAAGCCTACAATTATGTTAAACTAATACTTATTCCCTCCACCCCCACCCCCCACCCCCCTTCCAGATTTTTTTGGGTAAGTATTAGTTTTTAAGAAAAAAATATTAGTTTTTGAGGTGTAAATGTTAGTTTAGTATAAGTGTAGACTTAAGTATTTTCTCAAAATTAATCTGGGGGGTCAGAGTAAATATCCCCATTAAAAAATGATCAAATCCAAACCCTAACAAGAGATGAAATACAGAGAAATGGGTGCCGGTAAAAGCCTCTTTTTCAATTTAGGTGGAAGAATATAATTGGAGTTTTACCCTTTGGAGAATGAGACAGATGGGGATGGGTCAATTTAGATACATTTGGGGTCTCATTAGTTACACTAAAGCCCAATTAGGAAAAACCAAATCTAATCCTTTCTTTAAGCTAAAGAAATTTAAAATTCAAAGCACTCTCAGAAAAACAAAAAATGACATTCACTACAAGTCCACACAAGTCTTTATACTTGCAGAAATCACCTTACCATTTAGGGATGGGCACCCGTCAGGTCGGATTAGGTTGAGTCGAACTCGACTACCGGCCTGAACCTGATGGATTGGGAAAAACCAACTCGAAGTCGAATTTTTTTGGGTATGAACTCGATGAGTCGAGTTAGCTTTGGGTTTGAGTTGATAGTCAGGTTCATCGAGTCTGTAGTTAATAAATAAGATATTTTTCATAATATACATAAAATGGGATGTAGCCTAGTGTTAATGGTTCTTAAAGGGTAGGTGGTTCGAATCCTATTATTAGTTAAATTTACATTATAGATTAATAAAAAAGTTTAAATAACATAGATAAATTAACATGCAGCCTAGTAGTAATATTGCAAGATTTAATAAGGGAATGTGGATTCGAATCCCATGAACTATATGTAGAGTTATTCCTCAAGTTCTTATCCTGTGCCAGTGATGGATATCTGACTGTAGATGTTTTTTGTTTATTTGCCAGTGATTCATCTCATTATAGTATGGGAAGTGAGACTCCAATGCATCCTTCACGAACTCCATTGCATCCATATATGACTCCAATGAGAGATGCTGGAGGTATTGCCTTTTAAGTTCTCCTGATCTATTGGTCTTCCTTAGAATTTGGACTTATTTTTTCTATAGCTAATATTTCGTCTAATGTTACTTCTACTTCCTATGGGTACCTCTCTTATTTCATTATTTTTCTACAGCAACTCCTATTCATGATGGCATGAGAACGCCAATGCGAGATCGGGCATGGAATCCTTACACGTGAATAAGTCCACCCAGGTTTCGCCCTTGAATTTGACTGCTTTCTGCCTATCTTTTCTTGTTTCTATACGCTTAGCAAGAAACTTATGTTTGAATTTTGACTAATGAATGATCTTTGATTTTGGTGACAACAAACAGGGACAATTGGGAAGATGGTAAATATGCCTTCTGGGGAACAAGTCTGCAATATCGGGTTGGGATCTAGCATAAATTACCCAAAATTGCTATTTTGAATATTATTGCCATTCTGAGTATTTTTGCCATTAGTCTGAGAGTTATAGCAACCAGCTGGGATGAATCCTTTAGCCTTGAAGTGAACTGACTTCTACCGCCTCGGCCATTTCGACCTCGTCCTCATTGTTCAAAAAAGGCTTGAGTGTGCTTTAAAAATACTTTTTCGTCTTTGCTGCTCGCATTCAGAGATTGCTCATGACTTTGAAGTTCTAAGACAAATTGATTGAATGATGGGTAAGGAGGTTTTGTAAGCATGGCTAAACGAAAATTCACATACCTTGGTCCTAATCCACGCGAGAAGTGGAACACTTTGTCAAGATCATCAACTTACTTGTTGATTGTAGCCAGATTATCACATGTTGATTTGAGCTCCTTCAAGTATTCATCCAAAGAACGAGATCCCTTCTTAGTTGTAACAAGCAAATTTTTAAATGACCTTCTTTCTCTATTGTCCCTGTGAGAAGATTTGTTGAAGAGAGATCCAAAGTTGATATGCCATTTTTGCATCTTGAACTAAGCTTAATGCGTCTTAGTTCATAGTACTAAGAAGCCATGAAAGAAGTAGACCATCATTAGAGGACCATGATGCATGGACTAGATTTTCTTTTTTCATTTCTTTCATCATCTTTAATTTTTTCAACTGGGTTTTCATCATTTTGGAGATGACAAAGAACACCTAAGTTGCAAACTAAAAGGATAATTTGAGAACGCCAAAACAGGAAATTGGAGGAGGTAGGTTTCGGCGTAATGATGCTGGAGGATTGGTGAGAAGACTGAATGCTGAGTTCAGGCTTTTTATGTTGGCTTGAAGTGAAAGATGACGCGATGATATCAAGCTTGCAAGTTCATGGCTCTGATTCCATGGAAAGGTTATAGAATACTATGAGGAAGCATTATTGACTCTTTTTATTACTCAAAATACATAATATTTAAAGTACAAAGGTCGTTAAATTTATGGGAAGAGAATATCAATGACATAATTATAAGAGATACAATTTTCATCTAGTAAATCAAATATTAATACCTCTTGAAATATTTTTCCATACATCTATGACTTTCATATCAAGCATGATCTTTGTATCCTTGATTATTCTTTTGATAAATTACTGTAATTTTTCAACAACCATATCTTGATCATCCTACTTTAAGATTTCCTTTAGAGATCGACGGTGGAAGTAAATTTACTTACATGATCGAACTCATTTAAGACAATAAGACGAAAGAGGTTACAACTTCGACAACTCGATAGGATCTCCTTTTCTAGAACTACAGAAGCGGGAAAAAAAAAATCTCATTACTAATTGTGTTTTGCATGCTCAGCTAATAAACCCGCAAAAGGAGCTCGAAAGCATAAGTCAACAGAGCAAATCTCTCTTCAGAATCCACTTTTTGTTACGAACTCATTAATTAATTAACGATGTTGGCATTGTGCTTCATTGCAGTTCAATGTAATCTTTTTTACTGATGATATATGTTCATCACTATCATCTATATATATCTTAATGATTGTCAATATATTAATGCATATGTATCAAATCTATAGTTGCTTAATACAAAATATCAAAAAAAAAAAAAAAAGTTCTTCCCTATAAGTTGTAAATTTGAAATTGTACCTATATACATATATAAATAGATCGATCCACCTAACCCTCATATCTGATAAACTTTTTTTTTCTATAGTTTCTGTCCATGAATTGAGATGAATTTATCAATGTAGCGATAATAGTAATTATTATAAAGTGTTAATTTCATTATGAGTGTAAACTTATAATTATCAATTAAAAAATATGAAAGCATAAAAAAAAAAGAGAAGGAGAGATAAACACCAATGAGACGATAAGCTCCTCTCCAACAGTCTCCCAACAAGCATAAAAATATGTTTGTAATCAGGCTCCCAAAGCCTTCTGTTTCTTTTATCTTCTTTTCTCACCATATATCAATTTGCAGAGGAATAAAAGAAAAAATTAAACAAATAAATTATCTGATAGAAAGAGGGAGTAAAAATATTCCTATTAAGTGCTAATTAAGATTAAAGAGATATAGTACAAGAGTATAATTTGACCTATCTTGATAGAAAAAGAGAAAAATTAAAGCTAATCTATATGGTTTACATTTTGATTACCTAGATGATAAAGAGAGAGAGTATTTTAGAAATTATAATAATACTTTAATCGAAATATTAGTGTATTTAAGTAATTAAACATTGATTTCTCATTCTAGACTCTTATATTTTACATATTTGGAGTCACAATGTTAGATTGTGACTGAATTCTTAGTCCGATCCAATAAGTTTGCGGTTAAATTTTTTGACAAGGTCTATGGTTGTGGTCCGAGATCGTAGCCCACCACTGATCTCATCGTTTTGGAAGGTTTATTGTTTAAGTTATATATATTATGTCATATTAGGGTTACATTGAATAACAAAACTACTTATTTACTTTTGTTCTTTCTTCTTTACCCGTAGTTTAAAATATACGTTTTTCTAAATTAATTTTCTTCCCGTAGTTTTTTCGGTGTTGGGATTTTTTACATAAATTAATTTATGTTGTTCTTGTTTATTTATTCTCTAATTTATTATCGCATTGATTTCCTAACACACAACCTAAACAAGATTATAATTCTTCTACTTTGTTTTGACCTGGAAAATTAATCCTAGCTTTGATCATAGGTAATGACCTTGTCATCATTGTTGCTACACATTAAAAAAGGTTCAAATCCAAACCCCAGCAATCGATGAGATAAGGAGAAGTGGGTGCTGGTGAAAGCCCCCAAACAATTCGGGAGCAATATGTGATTGTAGTTTTACCCTTAGGGAAATGTGACAGACGGGCATGGGTCAGTTTAGATACATTGTAGGGTCTCATTAGTTACACTAAAGCCCAGTAAGGTAAATCCAAATCCAATCCTTTCTCCAAGCTAAAGAAATTTTAAAGGAACAATTTCAAATAATATCTTTATCATTTGAAGTCATTTTAAATAAAATTTTTTTTAATATTTTAATTAATTAGATTTTTAACGTTTATCTAAAATCATCAATTAGTATTTTTTATTAAGTAACAAACTAACAAAAGAAGGTATTTTGATAAATAAATTATGACAAATTTTAAAGACGGATAAAAGGGTATTTCGACACAGAGGACATTATCAAATGATTATTCTTGTATTTTAATCAAATTTTAAGCAAAAATATGTTTGATATTTTAATTAATTAGATCTCTAAAATTTATATAAAATCATCAACTAACAGATTTAATTAACATAAACAATGATAAAACTCACGAAAAGATTATAATACCCTTATATATGTATATATATATAATTGTCTAAAAAATCAAAACAATATTAACATTATTTATCATAAAACTTTATATTATCTTTAACCGTTAGTATAATTTTTATATAAATTTTAATGATTTAATTGATTAAAATATCAAAAATATTTTTTACATGAAATTAAACTAAAATGCCAGAGTCGTTATTGATATTATCTATTAGGCAAGCAAAAAACAGAGGGTATAATAAATTTTTTTTTCCTCCGATTACTGTATCGGTTAACGGAGAAAAGTAAATCGATGATCTTGGGGGTAATCGCAAGGGATATAGGTGATTAAAATGCGAAATAGGCTTGTAGGCAAACATTGAGGTATATTTTGATATTGGGATAAATATTAGACACCCCCAAGGTTTGGTCTAAGTAACAAATTCACCCCTGTTGTTTATAAAGTAACATAAAGACCCCCAGAATTGGAAAACATGGGGTCTTGACCCATAAAAGTAGGGGTCTTAATGTTACTTAAAATATCAAAATAGGGGTTTTTATGTTACTTTATGAATAACAGGGGTGGGTTTGTTACTTAGACCAAACCTTGGGGGTGTCTATGTATTTACCCCTTTTGATATTATCCCAATTTTAAATCCACAGCCCTTTCAGACCAAAAAAAAAATACATCCACCGCAATTCCACACAGGGCTTTAAACTTGCAGAAGTCACCTAGGGTTTATATTCTGTTTTGGTTTTCTTATTTCAGAGTCCCCCAACCAAACCAAACCCTATTCAGCGGTGTTATCAACGATGCCTCGTCGGAGAGACGAAGATGACGACGATTTGGAGCCAGAAGATGACGACTACGAGGAGGACCCAGCTCTCGATGAAGAAGACGAGGAGGAATTGGACGATCGGTCAAGCAGGAAGCGGAGGAGATCTGAATTTATTGACGACGTTGCCGAGGAAGATGAGGATGAGGAGGAGGAAGACGACGACGACGACGATTATGGCGGTGGGGGCGGTGGGAGACGGCATAAGGCCAAGAAACGGACAGGGTCGCAGTTTTTCGATCTGGAGGCCCAGGTGGATAGTGACGAAGAGGAGGAGGAAGAAGAAGGAGAGGACGGTAAGTTTTTTCAGTCAGCATATTCAATTGTGCTTGGTTTAATTGTTGTTAAGAGATATTGGGTTCTTGATGAATTGCCAATTTAAGTTTTCTTGATTTTATAGGTTTACGGTTGTAGTTGATTTGTTTTGTTAGATAAAATGTGAAATTAGGGGGAAAAATGGTTTAGGTTATTTGAATTGGGGAGAATTGAAACTTAAAATCTTTCTCAAGTTGACTGGTTTTTGGTGAAGTGGGTTCGCAAATTAGGGATGAGGATAGAATATATGATTGATTAGTAACCCATTGGTGACTGATGTGGAGACTTTATTTTACTGGTTGTAAGACTGTACATTTGCAGATAGGCGGAGAACACTTGACAGCATGTATGGGTTCTGTCTTTTAGCTTACAATTAAATGGCATGGTTAGTGTTAATTTGTGGAGTGTGGTTTTCGTAATTGAAGTATTATTCTTAGGGTTCTTCTTCTAAGATTACAACTGGCCTATTTTTTTTTTTTTTTTTAAACTCAGCTGCAAGATATATAGCTTCACTTTCTTAATCTGTCTGCTACAAAAGTGTGTTGTGTTGCACTAGCCAAACGTTGGTTAAGGAAGTCATTTGTGTTAGTCTTGAATCTAGATGTTGAGATGCTTTTATGTCAAGAAGCTTTTCGTTTCTTGGCTTGTCTGTTTAAGTTAACTCTTGGATTCCATCTGATTGTTCATACTTTTTCTGTAACTGGTGATGAACACTTACCATGGTACATGCAGATTTCATAGTTGATGGTGGAGCAGACCTACCTGATGACGATGATGGTAGAAGGATTCATCGTCGCCCGCTGCTGCCTCGGGAGGATGAACAAGAAGATGTTGAAGCTCTTGAGAGAAGAATTCAGGCGAGATATGCAAGGTCAAGTCACACAGAATATGATGAGGAGACTACAGATGTGGAGCAGCAAGCTCTCTTGCCATCTGTTAGGGATCCAAAGCTGTGGATGGTTAAATGTGCGGTATGGTTGTATGATTTTAAGCCTGCTGAGGTTTCTTTTGATGCATGTTTTATTTCTAATTCTGTTTACTTGTTTCTTTGTGCCAAAAAGCTCCTTTTTCATTTTTTTTGATTGTGTTCATTTGGGGGGATGGTTGTGTTTTGTTCATGTTAATTTAATTGCTTGTTAATGTATGTTAGATTGGCCGTGAACGAGAGGCTGCTGTCTGTCTAATGCAAAAATGCATCGACAAAGGAGCTGAATTGCAGATCAGGTCTGCTATTGCACTTGATCACCTCAAAAATTACATATATGTTGAAGCAGACAAAGAAGCTCATGTGAAGGAGGTATGTCATTATTTCTCTGGAAGTTGTACTACTGTGAATGTATACATGACGGTTTTTAAGTTTGATCTATCATTGATTTGTTTATGCTTCAGGCATGCAAGGGTCTGAGAAACATATATTCTCAGAAAGTAATGCTTGTTCCGATAAGAGAAATGACTGATGTTCTTTCAGTTGAAAGCAAAGCAATTGATCTTTCTAGGGATACCTGGGTCAGAATGAAGATTGGAAATTACAAGGGAGACCTTGCCAAAGTATGATTTTTGCCCTTTGTATACGTCCTGACACTCTTGCTTAATTTTATTTTATTTGACCTTTAAGTTTTCTGCTTTATAGGTGGTTGATGTGGACAATGTGCGGCAGAGAGTAACAGTGAAATTAATTCCAAGGATAGATTTACAGGCTCTTGCTAATAAATTGGTATGATATTTGTTAGTTGTTTTTGGGTTTTTTCCCTTTATTATTTCAAGTTACAACAGTAGGTCTTGGTAGAGGAATGTGTCCAATTCTTCTATTTTGTGTATGCAAGCATTAACAAACTCCATTTTAGTGCAATATTGGCCATAGTTATGACAAGATATTCTTCCATTTTTTCTGAAGAAATCTGTGGTCTCTTATTTATCATGGAAAATATACTTCATAGGGTCTGTTTTTATTTTCTTGCGTTCCATGGTAGACTTTGCTTCCTTAAGTTGTTGGTATATGCTGTTGGTAATGACAATCTCCTTCATGGTGCAGGAAGGTAGAGAAGTTGCGAAGAAAAAGCCTTTTGTCCCTCCTCCACGTTTTATGAATGTTGATGAGGCTAGGTATTATTGTGGAGTCTTTCTTCACATATAATTATAACTTGAATGCATTTGTAGCATAATTTTTTTCTTATTGGGCTCTTTGTTTTCTGTTTTATGTTCAGGGAGTTGCATATTCGCGTAGAGCGTAGACGAGATCCAATGACTGGTGATTACTTTGAGAATATTGGTGGTATGTTGTTCAAAGATGGCTTTTTGTACAAAACAGTGTCAATGAAATCAATTAGTGCTCAGAACATAAAACCAACTTTTGATGAACTTGAGAAGTTCCGCACGCCTGGAGAGAATGGAGAAAGTGATATAGCTAGTCTTTCAACTTTATTTGCAAACAGAAAGAAAGGGCATTTTATGAAGGGTGATGCAGTTATTATTATCAAGGGAGATCTCAAAAATTTGAAGGGATGGGTTGAGAAAGTTGATGAAGAGAATGTTCATATCAGACCAGAAATGAAAGAACTTCCTGTAAGATTTTATTGAATTTCAAGTAATCTGTATTTTATTTTTTATTTTTTAGTTGTCCGCTGTTTGTGGGCAAATAATTATTTTGGTCATTGTAAATTTTTTTTTCCTCTGAATTTTTATTTTTTTAAACAGAGGACTCTTGCTGTCAATCAAAAAGAGCTGTGCAAGTACTTTGAACCTGGGAATCATGNTTAAAGTAGTTTCTGGGACGCAGGAAGGTGCTACTGGCATGGTTGTGAAGGTTGAGCAGCATGTTCTCATCATTTTATCTGATACGACCAAGGAACATGTGAGCCAATGCTTGTTTCCTTATAATATTTTTTTCCTGTGGTCGGGGGTGGGGGGAGAGGGAATTTTCTCTTTAATGATGTATTAATCTCAGGGATGACTCTTTGTTTGAAAATGATTGATGAAATAGTAAAATTATCTATTCTATTCAGATTCGTGTATTTGCTGATGATGTTGTGGAGAGCTCTGAAGTCACTACTGGCGTAACTAAAATTGGGGACTATGAGCTTCATGATCTTGTGCTACTGGAGTATGCTTTTGTTTTTTGAAAGTCAAATGATTGTTGTTCATTTTATTATTTGTTGTCTTACTTGTTTATTTTATCTTCTCGCAGTAACAATAGCTTTGGTGTTATTATTCGTGTGGAAAGTGAAGCTTTTCAGGTTAGCAGTCCCTATTTAAAAACTAATTGGTCATAATTTGAACTTTCTAAGCATGTTATGGTTTTTCAGGTTCTGAAGGGAGTTCCTGATAGGCCTGAGGTTGCTCTTGTTAAATTGAGAGAAATCAAATGCAAGCTTGAGAAGAAATCTAGTGTACAAGANCAAGAATAAGAATACTTTATCAGTAAAAGATGTTGTGAGGATCCTTGAGGGCCCATGCAAAGTAAGATTATCATTTCTAGTTTGGTTAGGATTTTTAGTTATCAGATGAGATGAGTGTGGAATTGACAGGTTTTATCCCATTTGCTTTCTTAGGGGAAACAAGGCCCCGTGGAGCACATATATAGAGGAATCTTATTCATCTATGATCGCCATCATCTTGAGCATGCTGGTTTCATATGTGCCAAGTCCAGTTCTTGTGTTGTTGTGGGAGGTTCACGTAGCAATGTCGATAGAAATGTTAGCTCTTTATGGTCTTTGTACATTACAAACTTTTGAATTGAGGTGGACCTTCTATTTTAATTGCTATTGTACCGGCCCTTGTTAGCTCACTTGTGTTTTAATATCTGCTAGGGTGATGCCTACTCAAGATTTAACAATTTAAGGACTCCACCTCGTGTACCTCAGTCCCCAAGGAGATTTTCGAGAGGAGGCCCTCCAAATGACTGTATGTCGCTGATGATCATTGGCTTCTTGTCTACACGTTTTATTGTTGTTGAACTTCTTACGGAGGTTGATAATTTTGTGGGTAAAATTGCATTGTAGTAGTTGGTCACTTTCTGTGTTTATGGTTCAGCTGGAGGAAGGCATAGAGGTGGAAGAGGTGGGCATGATGCTTTGGTAGGAACAACTGTAAAAATCCGCCAAGGCCCTTTCAAGGGCTATCGCGGGCGGGTTAAAGATATTAAGGGCCCGTCGGTTCGTGTTGAACTGGAGTCTCAGATGAAGGTTGTTACAGGCAAGTCTCTTTTAATGTGAGGAAATTTTATCCTTCCTCTTCTTGTTCTCTGCGTGTGACATCTAATGACTATTCTGCTTGCAGTTGATCGGTCTCAGATCTCTGACAATGTTGTTGTTTCAACACCATACCGGTATGTAGAGTTATTCCTTGAGTTCTTATCCTGTGCCAGTGATAGATATCTGACAGTAGATGTTTTTCTGATTTCTCAGTGATTCATCTCGTTATGGTATGGGAAGTGAAACTCCAATGCATCCTTCACGAACTCCACTGCATCCATATATGACTCCAATGAGAGATGCTGGAGGTATTGCCTTTTAAGTTCTCCTGAGAATTTGGACTTCTTTTTTTCTATAGCTAATGTTACTTCTACTTCCTTATGGTTATCTCTCTTATTTCATTATTTTTTCTGCAGCAACTCCTAGTCATGATGGCATGAGAACGCCAATGCGAGACCGGGCATGGAATCCTTACACGCCAATGAGCCCACCGAGGTTTTGCCATTGAATCTGACTGCTTTCTGCCAGTCTTTTCTTGTTTCTGTATGCTTAGCAAGAAACTGATGTTTGAATTTTCACTAATGAATGTTCTCTGATTGTGTTGACAACAAACAGGGAAAATTGGGAAGATGGTAACCCTGCCTCCTGGGGAACAAGTCCACAATATCAGGTTGGGATCTAGCATAATTAGGCACTTGTATCAAGATAAATATTATTTTGTTCTTTTTTTTAAGGTTAAGGCCTTGTTGTTTTCTTTCAGCCAGGAAGTCCTCCTTCACGTGCTTATGAAGCACCTACTCCTGGTTCAGGTTGGGCTAATACTCCTGGTGGCAACTATAGTGAGGCTGGAACACCTAGAGATAGCAGCGCCTATGGTAATTTTGGTCATAATGCTAATTTCTTATTTCTCAGTTCATTTATGTTCTTAGGGCACATCTAATTAAAACTAAATACTTGTTGCAGCCAATGCTCCAAGCCCGTATTTGCCATCAACTCCAGGTGGGCAGCCTATGACACCAAACTCAACATCGTATCTTCCTGGCACTCCTGGAGGGCAGCCAATGACACCTGGAACTGGTGGTCTGGATGTTATGTCTCCTGTTATAGGTGCGATAAGTAATTAGATGGCTTATACAACCCTTCTAGAAAATTCAACGGCAATATAATCTCAAGTTTCTAGGTTGGTTTGCCAAATAATTGTATTTATTGGTGAATCAGCTCAAAAGAAACTGGTTGGTCCTCAACTTGATGTACACAATGGAGCCTTGAACTCATATAGGAAAGTGAAATAGAGGAAACAGATTTTTTATTAAAAAAAAATAGGATATTTTTCATTGCAAGGGTAAAGAACTCTTTAATGAAGCTACAGGAATTGTTATAGTTTCGTACAAAAGCAAATTAAGCATTCGGTTTTCAATAGTTATATACTGAACAAATTCTCAAATTCATGTACTGTCATACTTGTATTTGTTTTGTTTTCTATAGGCATGTCGTTTTCTTCTTATCCTAGAGATTGACTCTGCAAAAACTTTAAATATTACAAAGAAAAAGTCTTCAACCTATGTAGAATGAGTTTTTAGTGGATGATTAAAGGATTAAACCATTTAATAATTTGCAGGATCCGACAATGAAGGACCATGGTTCATGCCAGACATTTTGGTTAATGTACGTAGGTCGGGAGAAGATTCTGGTGTAGGAGTAATTCGAGATGTGCTTCCGGTATGTGTTCCAATGTTTTTGGTCAAATTTTTGCTTTTGAGTCTGCTTGGTTCTATACAGTATTTGAGAGATTTGGCACTTGTAATGCTTAGGATACTCTGGAATTCTCATATGATAAATAATCACACATGGTATGGGTGAAGTTATTTAAAGGGGAAATGAATTATTATGAATTACATTGACTGATTAGGATTTCTAGTTATCTGGCTTTTGAGTCATGTTGGAATCTGCATTAGTGAGTATATTGAAAGCTGCGTCTCAACTTCTGCCATATGAGTTGCCAGCTTATGATACTGCAGTTCTTGCTGTTTTAAGTTTCTGGATTAGGTAGTATAATTTTACAAGTTTTTTGAATAATCTGATTTTAGATACATATATATGTGTATCTAGGATTGACAAGCACAAATGCACAGATTCACCACCATTCAAAATGCGTTGAATTAATTGCTTTTCTATGTTAATATATTGAGAAATTGTTTTTGTGCATTAATCTGGCAAACAGTCCGTTTCGTAATTATTGTTTAAAAAATGTAAACAAGAATATATTGAACATGGATACTCGATGTTGCAGGATGGATCTTGTAGAGTGGACCTTGGAGCTAATGGCAACGGTGAAATAATTACGGCTTTCCCAGCAGATATTGAAATAGTGCCACCGAGGAAAGCAGACAAGATCAAGATCATGGGTGGTGGACAACGAGGTGCCACCGGAAAATTAATTGGTGTGGATGGTACAGATGGAATTGTAAAGGTAGACGACACACTTGATGTTAAGATATTAGACATGGCTATCTTGGCAAAACTTGCACAATCTTAAACCAAAATTCAATAGTGTATATTGCTGTTATTACTAAATTTTGATTAATTTTTGAGGATTTCATTTGAAGGATGGAAGCTCGTTTTTCTCAGTGCATTCTTGCATAATCCCATTTTTCTTTTAGAGGTTAACCAATTATTCAATTCTATCAAGCTCATAATAAAAGCTTATCAAAGGGAACGTATTCAAAATTAATCAACTCGAGACGGTAATGCTGTATTGAAATTGTGCAGTTTGTTTTGGGACATTAATTTTTAAACACTAGATTTGATATAATTACCCATCAATTTCATATACAATTCATTTTCAGATTTACTGAGTAAAATTATTGATAATCAATATATTAAATAA
This sequence comes from Bursera palmeri, assembly GCA_026225775.1. Taxonomy (NCBI): domain Eukaryota; kingdom Viridiplantae; phylum Streptophyta; class Magnoliopsida; order Sapindales; family Burseraceae; genus Bursera; species Bursera palmeri. The sequence goes on from JANKKB010000428.1 coordinate 30,283, forward strand.
ATTAAATGACTTTGACTTGATATTAATTCTTTTAATGTATCAATGTACATAAAAAATTATATGAAACTCATAGAAGTTATTAAAAATATAAGAACTATACATTCAAAATGGGAAAATGGGACAATATCAAATGGTGCCTTCAACATTTGATCAAATTTTAGGCAAAAAACTTGTTTAATTGTTTAATCAATTAGACTTCTGTTTATCCAAAATCATTAATTAGTATTCTTCGTTAAGTAACGAAGTAACAGAAGAGGGTATTTTGATAAACAGATTATGACAAGTTTTAAGGACTGACAAAAAGATATTTAGGCATGAAGGACAATATCAATAACAACTTTTGTGTCTTACTTTAATTTCAAATGAAAAGTATATTTAGTATTTTAATTAATTAGACCCATAAGATTTACATAAAATTATTAACTAACAAATTTAGTTAATAAAAATATTAACAAAACTCATGAAAAATTATTATACTCTTATATATATATATATATATGGGATAATTTCAAATAGTACCCTTGTGTTTTGGCTTAATTTTAAGTAGAAAATAAGTTTACCACTTTCATCAATAAGACCCCTGAGGTTTGCTTTTTTTCATCAACTGCTAATTTTAATCCTTAAAAGTACATATTTATCCCTGCTGAAATTTTTTTCCTTAATTTTAACACAAAGAAAGAATAAATAAAAAATAAACAAATTATA
>JANKKB010000428.1:37063-51482 GCA_026225775.1 Bursera palmeri
AAAATTTCAGTAGGGGTAAATCTGTATTTTAAGGGTTAAAATTAGCATTTGATTAAAAAAAGCAAACCTCAAGGGTCTTATTGATGAAAATGATAAACTTGCTTTCTACTTGAGATTATATCAAAACACAAGGGTACCATTTGAAATTGTCCCAATTTTAATTTCTCTTTATATATGTCTTACATTATTTTGTTGATTGTTCTTATAAATATTTTGGCTACAGAGGAACTTGAGAGAGATGGTTTTACTTGGACTATCGGCTAAGCGAGAGAAAGCTGATAGATTTCAACAGATAAAAAGGGAGGTCATTGAGATGATCAAACTGCAGGTTTTCTCAAACTCTACTTTGTCCAATTTGCAAATTCAATTTGGGTGTACTCTTTATCTTCTTTTGCAATCTAGTAAGTGACGATTTAGATACAAATTGTTGGTTAGTTCATCTGAGCAGTGCTATTAGTACATCAATTTTGTGCTCTGGTTCCAAATGTTTTAATAATTGTAAACGCTCCTTTCTTGCAAGCAGTAGACTTTATGTATAACTTAAAGGGAAAATAATACATCATTTTATGTTAACCAAGAATATTTTGATATATAGATCAATGTAATATTATGCATTTCTATGTTAAAAAATGCATTCTTCAGATAAATTTCGTATTATGCTCTTTACATAGAGAAAGAAATTCTCAGGCTACAACTGGTAATCCAGTGTATATTTATTCTTGCAATGAAGATCTATTGGTAACTTTAATATTGTTGTGCCTTATTCAAATGTGAAATGTTCATCAGGCATCTAAACAAATTGATGGAGCAGCTGATGATTTTCAGGAAGCATTTGGTTCAGAAGAAACGGGAATTGTCAGAGAAAAATTAAGTATAAACAATGCACTGGAAGACAAAATCTGTGATCTTTATGACCTATACATTCAGGTGTGTAGCAGGCCAAGTGGTTATATTTTTTATACCGTAAATAATTTTGACAGTTTAGGGCAACATGTTTCTGATATTGCTTATTAATGTTCCTAGGGAATGGATGAAGATAAAGGTCCACAAATTAGAAAGTTGTACATTGAGGTATGGACTATGTTCATGTTCCTATTTTAATTTTTCCTTTCTCTGATAATGTTTTTTTCTGGACTTTAGTTGCACTATGGTGCTATATTGTGAAAGAATAAGGCAAGATTTATGATTTACTGTGCTTAAACCTCAAAATCTTTTGGCTTGTGCCTTGTACAAATTTCATTCATTCAAATAATGAAATTATTTTACTTCCACTAGGTGTAACCATTACTGGAGGTTAGGATACTATTGCTAGACATTTTCCAAGAGGGAGGTGCTATAATTAAGTTAGAGTGTATGGAGGCCAAGAAGCTTGCACAAATTCACCAAGTTTGTCAGTTAAAATGTTTAAATACAGTTGATTTCAATATTCCAGGAATCCCTTACATAGAGACTTCATATAGGAAAAATTAAATATGACTGATGGAAAATATAGTACATGTTATGAGATGTTACTTTAGAATTTGGAAACAGAAGGAGGCCATGAAGATATTGTGGAGAATGTTCTGCAATTTGTAATAAACACATTGCTAGGTCCTGACCGTTAGAAGTCTAAATTGATGTGCTCCATCTGTCTTAGGTTTGTTACAATTTTCTTTTCATCTATAAGTCAAAATTCTGCACAGCAACGATCTGAAAGTTGTTTAAGTTTGTCTGCCAGTGTTCATCTTAGATACCTGAGGAATAACAGGAAGATTTTGTTCTCATCTACTCAATTTCATGACAAACAATATCCTAAATATGCCATTGCTGGTTTAGAACTAATGTAGATTGATAAAAATAGGAAATCTCCATTTTGTCTATGATTCAGCTTGCAGAATTATGGCCTAGTGGAACCATGGACAATCATGGGATAAAGAAAGCAATCTGTAGGGCAAAGGAGCGCCGAAGGGCATCATATCATGATCGGAAGGTATGTATATGTTGCTGTCCATTAATAAAATATAATTTGTCTAACCTTTTTAATGAAAGTATCAATTTATATTGAATGGTTGATTGTCTGTTATTGAGTATCTTATCTGCCCTAGATGAGCAAACTAGTTTCATTGTACCAGAAGTTATATTTTTGAAACCACCTAATTGTTTCTGTGAAATACTTTTAGAGTCTTTAGGACTTTGAAACACTTGTTAGGTTAGTTTTGGAGAAAGTGGAATTTGCAGTGTATATTTCCTTATCCATAACTTTAGGCTGATGTTTAGGATCTTTAGGGTTCCACTGGCTTTTTAAGATCTTGGAAGGGAGTATCTATTTTTGTTAGTCTTATATTTTTAGAAGCTTTAGATTTAAGTGTTATGTAAATGTAAATTGGTCGAGCACTAAGTTTGACCAGACTAAGATCTTGGCTATTTGCAAATTATTGTGTCGAGATCTCCTAAAATAGAGGATTTTCTATTATAAGTTTCGATGAGGGTATTTGTGGTAATTTTGTTTTGTTATTAATGAACAGACACACTACGAATGGTTGCAATGCGGTTTGCTTTTTCTGCATCTCTCTTCGACACTGGTTAATGCAAACCTTAGTATAGTATCAGAGCTTATTTGATGAAGAGCTTTTCTATTTAAATCCTATAAGTTTTCTCATATAAGCTGGAACATCCCAATTTCTTAGTGGTTTAAGATTTATTAATTTATTTTTTATATTTGGTAAGAAGTGGTTTAGGATCTTCTTACTCGCTAAATTCTTTTTCTGAAATCCTAATTGCTCCTCCTGGAGTTTGGAAAATTTTTCTTAATGTGACGCCAAAATACCTAATGAATTTAAGTATTTACGAAATTATTATCTTGAATCAATCTTATATTATTACTGTTTCAAGTATGTATATATGTATATATATATATATTATATTATATATTATATGGTTATGTTGTTACAAATTTAATCTCAACTTAAATCTTTTATGTGAAGTTTTGACACTAATTAATAAGCATTCATCAAATCCAATCCAATGGTTGAGAGATAGAAGTTATAAGATAGTTTTTTCTTCTTAATGTCAACTTAGTAATCTTTCAACCATGGGATTGCAATAAATGAAAATAATAATTGCTGTCAAACTTTTAAAATAAAAATTTAAGGTACAAAAGCCTAACCCATCTATATCTATCTATCTATATATATATATATATATATATATATATATATATTTTAAAACTAGTTAAATCCCATAATCTTTCCAAATTCCATCTAGTAGTGCTCATCAAACATAATATCTCAAACCTCAATTTCTTGAAGCAAGAATCGCTTGCACCTGAAAAAAAGCATGCATTTTTATTAAGATTTTAGTCCTTTTAATCAGTCTTAATATTTATTATTTGAAGAATCTTTTTTATTTTTAATAGTGTAAAGTTCTCTCTATGATTCCACATAATAATTATGCGCTTGCTTTTAATGCTAGCATTTTTTTTTTAACTCACAAAATTGCCATAAAAATTAACATTAAGCTATTAATCTACTGATGTTTGTTTCAATGAATTAAGAATGATTAATGATTTTATGCCTTTTTAATGATGTTGAATTTGTTACACTTTCAGAATCTCAAAAGCCATCGAGGAAAATTATAAACATTTCTATTATAAACAATTCCTTTATTTCTTCTCTTTTGACGAAGCAAGTACATATAATTCTTCATTTCTTGTTCAAAATTTTGCTTTATCTTTTCAAAACATTATTTTTAAGTATTATCAGTCTCAAATACCTTTTACAAAGGGCTTACAAGCCAACACCTTATTTCAATTGTAACACCATTTATTCAGGAATTGCATCAGGTAGTATATAGTAAATGCATTTGGAACCAATGCTTGTATGACTAGGGTCCAGTTAGTCATCAATACTGAAGAATACAGTTGCGAAATGTTATTTATTATGTTTGTAGGATTTTTGTTTCTATAGCACTGTCAATTTATCACTTTGCTTGAGAATAATCATCTTAATCATTATTTGAGTGAAGTAAATTGACTATCTTTAGATCCTTTTTGTTATTTTCTGGTTCAGGAAAAGATCAAGAGTAAGAAGTTGTCCATGCCAAGAACAGGGGTGGTTGTTCGGGGAGAAGTTAGCACAATGGCTCAACCACAAGATCTACATGATGAAGTGATTGCTGAGACTAATATTCACATTGTAGCTCCACCTAATACGACGATCTCTAGTGAAGCAGCTTTTGGTTACTACCTTTCTGCTCCTGTGAGAGTATCGCGTTCTATGTTCAAAGGTTCTAGTATGGTTTTGCCTAAGCAAGAGAAGCTTGAAAGATCAAAGGAACAGAAACAACAGGGGGAATCGGAGAGATCGAGTAAGCTATCATTGAGATCGAATAAGGAATCTCACAAGTTGCACAAGCGAGTAGTCAGCCACCCAGATGTTTTAAACCAGTTGGCTGCCCCTCCTAATTGATGACCTGACATTTGAGTTTTTGTAAAGGTGCAAAGTTGTTTGCATGATTTTATGGAATTGCAAATTAAAATTGCAGGATTGCTCTATTCTTGCTACAGTGCACTTCTTCTTTGGCCAACTGATTACTTGAGTACCCAGTGAGTAACTTGCATCAATCAGTAAAATAGAAAGCTCTTGTTATGGTTACAGTACAGAAGCTTATAAAAGAGTCCTCGTTAGATAGGAATAGCAGAAAGTTGTAATTTTCTCAGGCAGTTTAGGTAGGCATGTTTTATTTTGAGTTCTGAACATTATAATAGAGATAGGGCAAGGGATTGTTAACATCACCTTGATTGAATGAATGACATGTTTTTCACCTCAATCTATGACTTTTTCATCTGGGGGATGCATGCATGTGGAGCTGATTCTACTTTGTTGGACTTCCTTGACATGAGATTTGATTGTTGTATCAACCAAATTAAAATGAGAAAAAGAAGTGAATTTTTACTTTATTAAAGATGATTGGTTGATGTTTGTTAGTTATTCTAAAAATGAGTTACTATTTTTCAGGAGTAATTCTACAAAGAAATGTAATTTTTTTTTTTCTCCTTTGAGTAGGGAATAATGAAGGTTTTCAATTAAACAAATAATTAATTATTTTATAATAAAAAAAACAGTTTCTTCCTACACATCCGAGTTTCCAACACATCTTTTTGAGGTTTTACATATGTAATTGTGTTTGATAAGACTGTCAACGAGAAGATGTTCTTCTTCTTCTAAATTAAAGCCATTAGCAAATATAATAACACTATAATCGTTTTTGTTGACCCTTCTCACCCAAACACAAGCCTCACTCTTGATGGTAGAAAGTAGGTAAATTGGTAGAAGATGGCACTCACACAATAAGAGCAAATTTATGAATCGATGAAGAAAGTGGTGCCAAACCAAAGTACTCTAAATAATGTAATCCTTTCTTTTTTTTTTTTTTTTAAACATGGATATCCAGACAAGTTTACACATACCGCAACTAATTACACGGGATCTATGTTCTATATCCCTAGAAGTTTCTCAATACAAATCGATTAATCACTGGTTTTATATAAGGGGGCATAGCACTTCTTATTGATTGCAAGTTTTGAGAAAAAATGGGTTTGATTATTGGCTATGGTGAGATGATAAGAGAAGAAGGTAATCTCTTAAAATAAAGCCCCCAAAACTATGTATTTTATGCTGCCAATGGAAAAAAGAATGATGGTTAAATCTTCATACAAGTTGATTTTATAAAAAATTATGACTTAATCTAGGTCATTAATACATATAGATATCATGCCTCACTGGATCTATAAATACAGACAAAAATTAGATGATGAGAGAATCTAAATCCTTAAATCTGTACAGATTTTAATTTTTTTTTTTCCACAAAAGTGTTACTAAAATAAGAGTTAAAGCTAAACTTGTGGGGGAAAAAACGAAGAACTTTAATAAGAAGTTGTATAAATAAACAAGCCCTAATTTTTGATATAATTAACCTCTTCATCACTTAATCAAAAGAATATGTACTATCATAATGTTAATTATAAATATTGATAAATGTAATTGAAATAGTATATATAGGTAATGAAAGTAAGCTTAGAATGTATATTATTTTTATACGTTTGAAATACAAACATGAGGTTAAGACAATTTAATCAAGATTTAATTTAATATTATATTTGAATTTAAAAATAGGAAATTCTCTTTTTGTTTTTAATATAAAAAAATAGTAAATAGAAAAATATTATAAATTTATTTCTTGCTTCGACCCGTGAAATAAAAATCTTTTTTTCCTTCTTCTAAATTAATTATTCAGTCCATCTTGAAGTAAATCAACTTGAAGTAGTGACTGTGTAAGACAAAAAGTGGACGCCATGGCGATGGCTTTGGAGGTAACGACGCCCAGACACTGGTTTGTGCGGTAGGTTGGCCAGAATTTTAGCACTGCATCATCGAATGTCGAAGCTGTAGCACCAGAACTTTAGAGAATCATCGCCATAGCGTCGAAACTCCAGAGGATCATCACTGCAGCGTCCAGAGGTTGAGGCTGTGACACTGGCGTGTTGAATATGCAGAATTAGAGACGGAGACTTAGCATCGCACTGCTGGAAAAGCGAGGTTGCGGCGCCAATTGGATACCTGGCAAAATTCAGTTGGTTATTTCAATGTTGTGCCCTAATTCTCCAAGTATATAAGCTTGTTTTTCTCCAGTGTGCACATATGAAAAATAGAGTGAAAACAAAGAGTTTGGAGTGTGAGAAAGGTAGAGCAAAAGAAGAGAGTTGATTGTGTTTCATTAACTTTGTAATCTTGCTATTAAAGACCTTGTAACAAACACTTATTCTTCATAGTGGATTGACTATCACCAACGTAGAATCATTTTGATCTGAACTAGTAAAAATTCTTGTGTCTCTTGGCTTGCTTTATGTTACATTTTTCTATAGATTTTGGTTTTCTACCGCTATTGTAGTTTGCATTTGTATGTTTGCTTAAGTTCATATTCACTACAAATCGGTACCAGAACTGAGGTTATTAGTTATCTAAATTTTTTGACGTTGATCACTTGTGAGTTAAGAAGGTGTTTGACAAAATACCTAAATGGCTGCATCAACTATTAAGCATGAGATTGAGAAGTTTGATTGAACCAATGACTTTACTATCTGGAAGATGAAGATGCTAACACTAGTTGGAAATATGAGACTAGATGAAGCTCTGGAAGGTGAAAATAAAATGCCTGAAAACTATAAAAATGAGAAGAATAAGGATATCATGAAGAGGGCTTAGACACCATAATTCTCAATTTTGAGTGAAATGTGCTTACAGAGGTCTCAAAGATGAAATCTATGGCACATGTCTAACTAAAACTTGAGAGTCAAATAAGCTGTATTAAGATATAGAGAAGATCCATATTGAATATGATGACGAAGATAAAATAGTTGTGTTGTTGCATTCACTTCCGAAATCATATGAAACTTTTACAGATATATTGAAACATGGTAGGGAATCATTATCAGCAAATGATGTTATTGGTGCATTGAATTTGAAAGATCTTCAGAGAAGGAATAAATAAAGTGAACACGTGGGAGAAAGACTAAATTTGAGAGGCAAGACTAATAAGAAAGATCAAAAGGGGAAGAATAATTCCATATCGAAATCAAGGGGAAAGAAAGTAGAAAAGTACTATTTCTTTCATGAAGAAGGGTACATTAAAAATTGTTTGAAGAGAAAAAAAAAAAAAAACAAATTGAATGAACAAGAGAATGGTGATGCCGCTATTGTTAAAGATGGGTATGATAGTGTTGTTGTGTTGGTGATAAAAAAAAAATTCAGATAAGTTATGTGTTCTTGACTTCAGATGCTCATTCCACATGAATCCACAAAGAAGCTGGTTTGAATCCTAAGAGAAGATAAACAGGGGACAAGTGCTACTTGGAAATAACAAGGCATATAGTGCAGTTGGGATTGGCATAGTTAGAATTAAAACACATGATGGCGTTGAGAGGGTTTTGTTAGTTGTGAGACACATTCCTAAACTGAAGTGAAATTCATCTCACTCAAACTGCTTGACTCAATTGGCTATATTTACAAGGGAGAGAATGATTCTTTTAAAGTTACCAAAGGTTCCTTAGTTTTAATAAAGAGTGTGAGAGAGAATGGTTTGTACATTCTTTAGGGTGACACTATAATAGGAGTAGCAAGGTTAGTTTTGTCTTTAGATCCTGATTAAGCATTGTTATGGCACAATAGGCTTGGCCATGTGAGTGAGAAAGGGCTTCAAGAACTACAAAAGCAATGGTTTTTAGGTGGAGAAAAGATGAGAAAGTTAGAGTTCTATAAGCATTGTGTTCTTAGGAACGGAACAAGAGTTAGTTTCTCTTCTGACACATTCACCACCAAAGAGAAACTTGGTTACATTCACTTGGATTATGGGGTCTACCTAAAGATTCAACTTTATGTAAAGATAAATACTTTATGTGAAAAATTGATGATTGGTCAAGAAAGCTTTGGGTTTATATTTTGAAGACCAAGGATGAAGCATTTTAGAGATTCAAAGATTGTAAGAAAATGGTTAAAGTTCAAACTGGAAAGAAAGTAAGGAAGCTTAAAACTAACAATGGCTTAGAATTTCTTAGTGAAGAATTCAATCAACTCTGTAAGAACGAGGGGGGATTGGTGAGACATAAGACGGTATCAAGAACACCTTAGCAAAATGGGTTGGCTGAGAGGATGAATAGAACACTTCTTGAAAGGGTAAGATGCATGTTGTTAAATGTTAATATGCCCAAGAAATTTTGGGGAGATGCAGTCCACACAACGACATACTTGATCAATTATGTCCATCTGCTGCAATAGATTTCAAGACTCTAGAAAAAGTGTGGACAAGTTCTTTATCAAGCTACAAACATTTAAAAGTGTTTGTTTGTGTGGTTTATGCATATCTCAAACAAGGAAAACTATAGCCAAGAGCAAGGAAATGCATGTTCATTGTGTTAGAGATAAACATATTTTTGTAACTATAAACAAGTAATGAATAAATAAAAAATTATTTTTTCTATTTCAATCATTATTATCTCTTATTTCTAATATAACATTAATGATTAAGATTCCTAACCTAGTCCAACAATGGAGTTTTTGGTTACATGAGATAGTCATATATAGGAGATCCAATACTCCATTATAACTTAAATTGAGTTCACAAGATATAAACAAAATTGGGCTATCTGTTTGGACAATATTGTTATGTCATTTGCCTCCGTGGGGATAATGAGTCTCGAATAATTAAAGTAGAGACTTTAAAGTAAAAAATATTTGTATATTATGAATACACTGAAGAAGAGTCACGTGAAGTTTATGGTCCAATGTAATAACCATTACTGTAAACGTAAACTTCATACGAGAATAACTTAGGCATACCTACCTTAATCCTGAATGGGTATTGTACCTCTAGTTTGCAGTCTACAATCTTTGATTAAAACAAAAAGTGAGATTTTTATTATAAAAGTCAATGCCTTAGCTAGTTGGGATTGTTAGATCTATAAGACAGAAAATATTATTCCATAGATATGAAATTTATAACTCCATAAGGTTTAAGAGACACTGCCTTAAAGGTTTTATAAGATCTTAAATGATAAATTTTAGCTGAGTGTTTAATGAAGTAAATTCATTAAACTAATTTATTCATTATATGTAAAATTGGTCTCAAGGGTAAAGATGTAATTAGAAGGATAAAATGATTAATTTAACCCAGCTTCAATTATGAGCGTCTTAGGAGGATATCTATTAGTGGAAAATGAGACATTTCCTATTATTAGTTTATATAATTCATTAATTATTTATTTTTTAGTAATTATACTTTTTTATTAAGAATTCATTATAACATGCATAAATTAAATAATTTATTTTAGTAATAATAATTAATAAAATAATTCATTATACTATAAATAAATTAAACTAAATTCAGTAAATAGATTATCTACTAATTCTTAATAAGTAATAAGAAAAATTAAATATATATTTATATATATAGATATATAAATTTTATGTTAGGACACATAAATTTTTTTTATATATTAGATATTTATTTATTGTTTGTTGTTTAGGCCACACATAAGAATAAATATGTTTTTTTATTTACGTAATTTATATTTATTGTTCTCATTATATGTACTTGATTACATTTATTATTTTCTTATTATTATTATTAAAACCATACGACTGATTAGTTACATGTACATAATTGATGTCTGTTATTTTTTTTTTCAAAGACGGATGATGTTCCAGTGACTTTGACTTTGAAGACTCCATTGGCAGAACATTATAGTGAATTCAGTACCAATATGGCAACTTTGAGACCAATTAAGTTGATAAAGACCAAGTTGATGGTGGCACAATGTGATCTATTCTACAGCACGTGTTTCAGTCATTTTGCTAATGTCCATGACTTATTGTTTCCAACCCAATTGGTTCATCAAAGCCTACTTAGAGAGGTAGAGACAATCAATCTACAAAATGAGATGTGGTTTCTCATATCAGGTATTTAGTTACAAATATTGTCATTAAGTATTACTAATATATTTATTTTGTTTTATACATATAATTTTTTTTAATTCAATCATGGATTGTATTGTTTTAGGGAAACCTATCCGATTCTCTACTTATGAATTTGGCCTTATTACGGATCTACGATTTGGCCAGCAACCCAGATTTAAGGCGAAAGGCCCATCGAGATTGAGAGATGCATTTAGTGGCCAACACATAAAACTTTTTCAACTAGATGATGTTATGAAAGATCTAGATTTCAGTGCCCTTCTGGATATGGATGCAATGAAATTGTTCTTGTTCTATATTTTAGAACGATTTTTGCTATGCAAAAGTAGAAAATGAACAATTTCACTACTTCTATAAATGGTAGATGATATCGAATTCTTCAACTCATGTCCTTGGGGGTCTGAGTCTTACAGTCAAACGTTTGATACACTATCGAAAAAATTTTAAAAGCAGAAGGCAACGGCTCGAGCAATGAATAGAGATGAAGCATGGTGAACATACGAATGAGAAATACGATTTGTTCGGATGTCTTTACGTCTTCCAAGTATATAACTTTGTAATCTTATCGGGGTGCATGTTCCGTATATATATACACTTGTCATTAGCAATTTTTTTTATATGTTTCATGATTTTCAGATATGGGCCTTCGAGGCAATTCTGAGTGCAGGAGCAAAATAGGGGACCATATTGGAAAAGAAGGCCATCCCTCGTAGACAAACACACACACATTTATTAAGGCCATGATTAAGATAGAGATGTTGGGTTCACATGAGATCGTTACCTGTTTCCTGTATTTCTTATATAATTACTCCTTATATTTTGATGTTTAATTATTGGCAGAATGAGTCTAAACTCCTAATATTTGAGTTGATCACTACAGTTGAGAAGTGAATCAACTATGGTATTCGAATCTTATTGCGTCCGTTGGTGTGTCTAGTGGTAGGTGTGTGCCACTAGATCATTCTATTTGAGATGATGACACAATGTACTTTGAGGAGCCTAACATTGCAATGGTAACTAATTGTCTATTTCTTATAAGTAAACATTATTAAAAAATGGAGAAATTACATTGAGTCCTGATCACGCTCAAAATTAACCTTCGGCTAAGCGGTTGTTGTAGCGTAGCTTTAGGTATCGAATCCACAGGGANTTATTAAAAAATGGAGAAATTACATTGAGTCCCCAGTTAAATTTTGATAAAACACTTAACTCCAAACTTTTGTTAAACTAACACTTATCCCCCAAAAATTAACACTTACCCCCTAGATTTTTGGGGATGAGTGTTAGTTTTTACGAAAACAATGATAATTTTTGGGGGATAAGTATTAGTTTTACAAAAAGTCTGGAGTTAAGTGTTTTCTCAAAATTTAACTGCGAGGTCAAAGTATATATCCCTTATTAAAATTCATCCATTGTCACCTACAATCATACTTTAATATAGGGTTTTGGTCTGTGTACATGAGAACCCGCCGATGACATTGATGCGTTTGTCAATGTTATGACTCCTTAGAAACATAACAGGCCTGGAAGAGCTTTGTGGATGGGTCGTCTTACAACCCGAAACCCCTTATACAGAAATCCTAAGGGCGAATGAATGAATGAATACGAATAAAAATTANGAAGAAAACTTTAAGGCAAAATTTATATATAAAATGTAGTTTATACATAGTATTCAAATATCTTTTACAAATAAGTTAGTCTCAAAAATGCATGGAGAGGTATATTTTCTAGCTCTTTGGATCCTCTACCTGAGCTCCGGAACATTCCCACTCAAAGTCTAACCTCTGATATCTGTGGAGAAAGAGGTGAGCAACACAGCCCAGTAGGAATTTCAACATCTACATTGTTCTATAACATTTTAAAAATCCAATCATATGTCATGCATTTCACACAATCATCATAACATATCCAATGATTTCATTTTTCTTTATCACACACATGAAATTCATCACCATAAAATTTTGCTCATAATCACTACTTATACATCACGTTCTCATGACACAATAACAACCCGTTTCACAATCGCACAATCATGCTCATCTCATAACCTTCTATCACCATCACTTAACCAATACCCACATATACCAATTTTTAATCTAGTGTTTTCCTTAGACCACAGATCAACCGGGCACGCCTAAGGCCTAACACTAGCATCATATCAGGAGTGTTATCCTTAGGCTCCAAACGTGCTGGACGCCTAAGGCCTAACACTATAATCAGATAAAAAATGCTATCTTTAGACTCCTACTTAGGTGGTTGTCTGAGGCCTAACACTATAATCAGATCAAGAGTGTTTTTCTTGGGTCTCAGGTCAGCTGAGCCCACTAAAGACCTAACACTAGATCATAGCAAAGCATTCTAGTGTTTTTGTTAGACCCCGAATTAGCCAGGCCCGCCTAAGGCTTAACACTATAATCATATCAATAGTGTTTTCTTTAGGTCCCAACTCAGTTGAGCCTATCCCAGTTCTAACACTAGGTCATATCAAAACACTCTAGTATTTTTCTTATACCTCGAATCAACCGAGTCTGCCTAAGGCCTAACACCGTAATCATATCAATAGTATTTTCCTTGGGTTCCAGATCAATTGAGCCCACCCAAGGTCTACCACTATATCATCTCAAAAGTGTTTTCCTTGGATCCTGGATCAGTTGAGCCCACTATTATATTTTGGCCACCCTACGATTTTGATCCCATCAAGCTTCAAATCCAAATTCAACCCGAACGAGTCTAAATCAGTAATAGAGCTTCATTTCATCATTGGGATGCAATGAAATCCACTTAGATGTTAACTAATTGGATTACATGGCCTCCTAAATGACTTTTACTTTGTATTTAATTTTGTTATATTTTCTTCAATTTTAGTCATTTAAGTTGTAATTGTCTAGATATTTTTATGTTATATTTGTTGTAATTATCTTTAGTTAAATGTATAAGTATTATGTGAAGCTTTAGGCTTCATTTGGTTGCTTTTTGCCTTAGCTAATTTTGGCTAAATTCGGGCAAGTCAGTGAACTCAGCGTTGCAGCGCTCACATGCCACCGTCACAGCGCCCATCTGAGACAACATTAAGATACAAAGTCAAAGAGCCTAGCATCACGACACCCAAAGCCCACCGCCACGGTGCCCATGCAAAGCTGCATCTGGTTCCCAAGTTAGAGAGTTCAGCGCTATGGCGCCCAAAGGCTACCGCCGCAACTTCAAGCCCGAGAATTCAAATTTTGCCCTTATTTTGTTTTGCTTGTAAGGGTTAAGTGAGGGGCATTTTTGTCCTTCCGTTTTCTTGTACAAGGTCACTCTATATTAGGCCATTCTTCACTTGTAATACTAAGACTTGGAGATTGAAAAATTGACAAACACTTTTGTGTGTTAGAGAGTGCTCTCTCACCTATCTCCTTTACCCAAATTCAAGCCTAGAATTTGTGGTGGATCTAGTTCAAGTTGGTGGATTTCAATCTTTTATGCTTGAATCAAATAGGCAACCTATATATTAGTAAATGTTATGTTTCCTTTTTATTGTGAAATTTGTTGTGTTATTGTTGTTGAAGAATTGTGTTGAGTTGTTGATTGTGGAGAAGTTATTTGACATTGATGTTGTTGTTTATATTAAAGGGAGTTGTAGTTAAGTTGAATGGTATGATTTTAGGGTTGATTTAGTGTTGAAATTAGGGTTTTAAGAGGGATGAACAATAATCCCGAAATTGGATTTTGAGGTGTCTAGAAATCACTCCAATTGGCTTCATATGCCACCCCATAATATAACACCCACCCAAGGCCTAACATTATAATCATATCGTCAGGGTTTTCCTTGGGTCCCAGATTAGCTGAGCCTATCCAAGGTTTAACACCAACTCGTATATAAAATTCTCCCACCTCTTTACCACTGACATGTTAGATTCCGTTTTCATACCTTC
>JANKKB010000430.1:0-10618 GCA_026225775.1 Bursera palmeri
TGTAAGATGGTTTTGGAAGTATTTTACTATTTTTAATTGTCGAAATGCTGCAGTAATTTGTCATAGAGCCTCTTAACAAACTCTTATTGAGTAGTTATTTAAAGTTGTTATAGGTTAGTAAAACAAAAGCAGAAATATGAAATAAATTCAGAAGTTTCTTTGAACATTTGTCATTGTACAAACAAATTTAAAAAATTTCATACCATCTTTTTCACACAATCTCTATATTTTAACATTCCTCAGGAAACCGTATTCATCATGCAATTACCTCTCTTTCAACTGATCCGCCACAAAATCCGTACACCACGCCTGTAGTTCTGAAAATCCGCCTTCAACTCATCCGTTCTCTGTCTATACGACAGCTTAATTTACTTACAATGTCACCAACCTTTCACTGACATGTGATGTGCAGGGGCTCAAATTTATACAGGAGAGCGAAAGTCTCGTATAGAATCAAGGCTCCGGATCTTCTTGAACAGCATCGGGCAAAGATGGCGAAGATGCGCCACTAATTTCGCTGGGAACTGGCGTGCTTCTCCGTGATTGGCGTTTTGTGGCGACTATCACACTTTCATTTTCTTCCTTTTTATAAAGCTCATCTGGTTCATCGTCTCCAGCAGCTTCTTTAAAGACTGGGTGGATGTATGCATTCTGAAGATATTCTTTCAAATTGAAGGTTGGTTCCCTTGCACGTTCTAAAGTATCCTTCATCATTGCTTCCTAAAACCCAGAACAAAGAATAAAACTTGTAATTGTTCTTGGGTCTTATTTTGTCTAAAATGATAAACATAAATTGAACAACAAATTGAGAGCATCATATTTGTAATGCAGAAAAACCACAAACCTGTAATGGGTTTTTAACGAATGCAGATTCATAACGGCCTTTGCAGAACCTGTGGAACCATATCGTGACCACAGGAAGAGCAATGAGAAATGGTGTTGATTGAGCAGCTACCTTTGTACTCAACAAGCCCAGAAGAAGCATCTGTGATACAACCAATGCAAAAATTACACGTCCATGGACATCAGGCCAGAATGCTGCGCCACTCTCGTACTCTTGGTTGTAAACATTTATGATCTACAGTTATTGCCAAAAAACACGTTAAGATACGAAGCTGAAAGATCATGAAATGAAAGCATATAGCTGAATTGTGGCCTTCTTCATCTGCTAGGTTGAATCTATGAAATATTTAATTAGACTGATTTAACAAACAAGGACAGGACCACATGCACGAGAAAATCATCATTTAAAATCAAATATTAACATTTAACATTTTACCTGATGACGGAAAACCACATAAGCCAGCGCAAAGAAAACTATTATGAAAGGAAGCAAAAGAGGTGTCACTGGAGCATACGCAAGACCCAGTAGAAAATAGAGCTGTATACGAGGTTCTCCGGTGTTAAAACCAATACTTCCTGGATCCATTGCCTCCTCCCTATCCTTTTCTGTCTTCACCAAGAAGAAATTCTTCAAGTGGTAGATTATCAGCGGTTTCAACATTAAAATCTCTCCAGCTATACCAACCCATCCATCAACTATAATATAAGTTACGAAGAAAGTTGCTTTAAGTGGTATAGNCTACACCAATCGTCTTGGGAATTCTGCCAACAGAGAAGAGAGAAAACTTCATCTTCTAACTAAATGATAATAAAAAAATTTGGCTGAGGGTAGACACATGCACCTCAGGTTCTACAATTCACTAAATTATGCTTTTATCGGCAAAAGTGTGTTCCAACTACTGATTTACTGATCGAAAATACAAGAGAAGGCATATCTAAGACACATAATCTACAAAGAATGAAAATATCCATATCAGATGAATTCAACAACTAGTATGCTCACACATGTAATTACCTTGGTTTTCTAATTTTAGTTTTTAGTTTGTTTATTTATTTATTAGAACCCAAAGGATAGAAGCAATAGTGAAAGAGGAGACCAAATGGAAAACTAGTGGTCAGTGAAAATAACTTACTCATTTGCCGACTGTTTTATAAAAGAATTTAGCTGTTCAAATGCAGTTCCAGCAATTAAGCTCCCAAGGAAGACATTCACAATATTGAAAATATAATATCTAGAAGCTGATCGTCTTTCTAGAGATGATAGAGATACAAAGCCTTCAAATTTAGACATAATCATCAATATTGTGGGGACGAAGATGAGAAAAAGCTTTAAAACAATCCCAGGAAGAAAACCTTGGATGACTGATTTGACAAATTTGCTGCGTAAAGAATTATAAAAATATCAGTTATTTATAGTAATGAAATCTGAATGCTAGCTAACTCAAAGGTTTTTGAAGCCATGACAGAAAATTACATTTCAATTAGGGGTTTTAGAAATGGTGCTGCCTTTTCAATTCCCTCGATGCTTGCAAGAGATTGTACANATTGCAATGGGGACCATGAAAAACAAGGTGAGAAAAAAGAATGCAACAGCAGTAATAAGCCTCCTAACAGTGAGTGAAAAATATGGAATCGGCAAATTTTTCCAATATACATCACGTGGCTCAGGAGCCCACTCTGTCAACCACAAAGTTGGATCTCTAGTTTGTTGAGTTTGAGCACAAACAGCTGCACCCCATCTAGTTTTAAAGGAAACAAATGCTGCCGGCATGGTAGACCTCGGATCATGAACAACCCTATTTCGTTCTTCAGCTATCTGAACAAGATCGAAACAATGCCTTTGAACCAAATTAGGCCTTAAAGTAATAATTTTGAGTGCAAATATAACAGAAGAGGCTGAATAGAACAAAGTAATCTATCATTTTTTCAAGTAAACCTAAACATGCAAATAACAAATTCACTAAATCAACTCCTCTCTTATAGTATGATCAAACACATACATCCTAATTCTTACAATGGAAAAAACCATTTTCTTAAAGTTGAAAATAATGAAATTGAAAATAATATAAAAGATATTGAATGAAGGGTACTCACTTCCGTTGACAATTTTTCAATCTCAGCAATGTGATGATTAATTGCATCTACTTTCTCTCCCCAAAGCCCCAGAAAACCAGTCTGGCAAGATAAAACATACATGTAGTGGCGTTAAAAACCAAAATTTAGGAAGAAACAAACAGATTAGCAAACTTTAACATATTAAAAAGACATCATATTGTGTATAAAAACCTTCATCATCGGCCTCTTTGTATCATTTCTAGAGTATTTATCTTGGTAGTAGACAAGCGAATTCTGCAATTTTTTCTTCTTCTTCACCAATTTGGCAAGTTTGTCAACTACCACCTAAAACAAAATCGCCACGAATTAGATACAAAATGAATTCCCCAAAACAAATATAATAATAAAATTTGTATGGTACATAGATCAATATATGAAACACAAAATGTTTAGAAATTTCGCGAGTGCCACATAGCTGAGCTAATAAAATCTGGCCTTAATTTGAACAAAAATCTTGGACCAAACACACTCATACAACGGGAGATTCCACGGTAGCCATATGATCAATGGGTCTCCAGTGGCATAAGACACTATTCTTATTCAAACAAATTCCTTTTAAACATGTCCGAATTCATTGCTTCTTAACATGGATCAGATTACACGAGATCATCAAACAATTTCTACAAAAGAACATGAATATAAGTGTTCAGTTTCAATGTAAATCAACCTGATGTGTTAGGTACTGATCTGGGTGATTAACTGAAAAGAAATGCTCCACAAGCTCACTAACAGATTCATCTGGATCTGGGGAAACATTCCTAACCAGGACCTGTAAAACAATAAGATTCTATCAAACAACTTTGATATAGAAGCATGGTATCCAAATTAAAGTTGTCATGTTTAGTGAGGTAAGAGAAACAATTCAAGAAATTTTTTTTTCTCTTAATCTCCAAATTATTTGAAGACAAAACCACAAATTTGAAACTAATCTAACGAGGAAAAGAACAAATCCTACCGTAAATTGATCTGGTCGCCGTCTTTCTGATGCAAGAAATTGCAACCGCATAGCAGCAACTTTTTCATACTCCTTTTTCAACACGTACAATGTCCAAAAGGTAAAGACATAAGCCATCACAACATGACCACAAAACCTGCAGCCGAGGAATAAGAGAATAATTCCGGGTTTAGACAAGAGTTGTTATATTTTTGGTCCTTCAAAGCCATATGTTGTGCACCATTCTACCAGTGTTTAGAGGTCTCATACCTTTGTGATTTAACTGGGATGTTCGAAATCGAAAGGTTATCAATGATGCTCGAAGTTACAGTCGATAGTTTCTCTGACTTCAATGTGTTATTTGTATAATTAACTGGTAGCAAAACTGCCCATGCAAGAAATGCTATAGGAACAAAAATCTTAAGCCCAACCAAGTAGATCCTCAAGTACACAGCAGAATCCAATCCCGCATGCTCAATAAGCTCAGGTTCCGACATCCTCAATGCTTCAGGCATCCAATTCAAGAACCTTATATACGATCTAAAGTCCAAATTCACAAACTTCCGTACAAATGCACCCCCATGTGTTGGGCTCTCTCTTAAACCTTTAAGATACCATTTGGGAAAGTATACCCTATCGTTGAACGGTTGTATTCTCAATATCGCGAATGCTATAAAGAAAATAAACGCGGTGAGAATATAAATAGCTGCTGAAACTCCTATGTCTTCAAGTGTCGCCATCTATAGCTCAAACAGAAATCCTTTTCCCTGCAAAATTATATCGATCAAAAAGAACAAATCAATTTAACATCAAACAGTAAGTAAATTTTTTAACTGATCATAAAATATAATTAAAATCCAAATTCGGCGCTAAATTTGAAATCTCTATAGAGCTTCATAATAAAATTAGCTTGGTGGCTGTTTTTTTCTTATACAAACTACCACAAAATTAAAAAATAAAAAATAAAAAAACTAAAAGTAGAAACTTTTACTAGAAACAACATAATTTCATTGTAAAAACTACTAGCGAATCAGAACCAAAAGTAAGTTTTCACTACTTATACAAACTACTAATAATCTGGACTGATCGGTCAGAATCAGTCTAAGAGCCCACATCTCTACCATTCGAATTTCTTCTCTAATTTTTTAAATATACAACTTCTAACCCTGATTTTCTTACGAAATAGGTTTCATAACACAACTCTCAATTATAATATTGCTTTTTAAATATAATATTATATTTTCAATGATGAATCTATTAAAGATTTATTTTTCTAACCTGCCACTTTATTCATGATTTTGATAATAAGAGTAAAAGAGTATAAGGAAAGTTAATTTTATGTGTTAAATTGACAGAAAATGAGAGAGAAAGACTAAAATATACATAGATAAGAAGAAGTATAACGTGAGCAGAGAGTGATGGAGTCCACTGAGGATATTTGAGAAAGTAACCAAAATAGTCATACGTTAGGGGGGTCTTTAAAAAATAATCAACTTTCTTATTCTCTTTGATTTTTCTATTTATTTATACTTCTATGATCATTATACCTCTCTATATATAATATATAAATACATATTCCTTATTCTAACACTTTTTAATCGGATAGTCACCAAAAAATTTATTGGACAATCATTTTAATTCGCCGGATAGTCATTTTAACTCACCGGATAATTATTTTAGCTTACTGAACAATTATTTTGACTCATTGGACGATCATTTTAGTTCATCAGACATTCATTTCAGCTCATTAAATAATCATTTTGACTCACCGGATATTTATTTGACTCGTTGGATCATCATTTGACTTATCAGACCGTTATTTGACTCACCGAACAGTCTTTTAACTGATCGGATTGTCATTTTGACTTATCGGGAGATCATCATTTGTTTCATCAGATCGTTATTTGACTTGTCAGATCGTCATTTTGACTAGTTAGGGTATAATTGTTATTTACTTAGATTTCATTAGATAAATCAAATAAAATTAAGAGGTTAGTTATTTTTTAAAAACCCCCTTAGATTGGGTTATCTCAGTGAATTTCCAGGATATTTTAATCTCTTTATTTGTTTAACCGCCAATTTTATGTATACTTAAGAAAAAAAAAATCGAGGTTCCATAATTCTCATCTTTCGCATCGAATCAGAATCCACAAATCACAATTCAGAACCCCTTTTTTTCCTCTTCCCGACAAAAAATCCCCGCCAAAATTTTTCATGAATTTGATAAAATTCGAACAAGAATCCGCTGTGAAATCGTTTCAAATAAACGTTTCACTCCACACAAAAATCAATCTGTCAGTCACAAAATACTTTCCCGCGAAACAAACAGAATCCAAAGAGAGCAGATACGAATACATTACTGCATTATCCAAACAACGAACAACAAACAACGAACAAGAAAAGAAACCAAACCTCCCGTTGACGTAAGTCAACGCAGCTAAAATACAATTACAATACACACAGTCCAGACTCTCACCCAAAACCTCGGAAACGAAAAGAAACTGACACAGAAACAAATGCAGAGACTAAACGATCAAGAGTGAGAGAGAGAGAGAGAGAGTAAACTGACCTTACTCCAAGTCAACAACTGAGACGTGTAAACGTCAACGAATTCAACTGTTTTGAGGAAACAATTGAATTGAGAATCTGAAAAATGGAAGTTGGGTTGGTCACTTGGTGAAGCATCCATTAGTGAAGCATTTATTATATTTTAATTGAGTAAAAAATTATTATATTTTTAAAATTTGTTATCTCTTAGTCTAATAGTGTTTACTTAAATAAAAAATATTAACTTCATCAAGTCTTTGTTTATTATTTAAATAAAAAATATTATCTTCATATAGTCTTTGTTTATTATTTTTAATTCTAATATTAATGTGGCGACGGGCGACACAAGATCAGTTGGGATTTGGGACCCGCCTGTTGCAAAGTTTACATGTGGGTTGCAAAGTTGTTCGAGTTTTAGTGCAAAGATGAAAACTGTAGTTGAGTTGGAAGAAACATGTGATGTTAGGATGATGAAAACTGTAGTTTAAATGTGTCGTAAACTGTTTTCGCCAATATTTTAACACTTGTTGCTATTGTCAGTTCTCTTATGTCGGGCCAGGTCCGGTCCGGCCTATTTTGGACATGTCTGTCAGGCCTACGGGCCAGATTAAAACAGTACAAGATCAGGCAGGATCGGACCTCACACAAATATTAGAGGGTTTGAGTCTGGCTTGGGTATTTGAACCAAATCAGTCAGGTCTTTTCAACTTTTTTTTTAATGTAAATCAATTTATAAAAATTATAAATTCATAATCTAATTTTTTTAAAAAATCTATAATACATATGCCTCATCCGCATGCTCACACAGGACACCATCTTCCCTTCCTTATCCATCACCATCGTCCCCTCCCCTTCTCTATCTATCAACACTAACCTCTTCATATCTCTGTTCTCTCTCACTACTTCTTTCCACATGAAATGTCTCGACGAAGTGTCCCCGTCCTCTCCCCTTCTCTATCTATCAACACTAACCTCTCCATTTCTCTGTGCTCTCTCACTACTTCTTTCAACATGAAATGTCTCAACGAAGTGTCCGTGCCTAAATTTGGTCAAGCGCATTATTTGAAAATGTTTAAATTGTTTTAAAGTTGATAGGATTTAAAACCCTTTCACCTACCATGAAGCCTTTATGCATTTCCAATAGGCTACATGTTATTTTATATAAATTATGTAAAAATATTTATTTATTGTATAATATTAATGTAACATAATCCATCTGAACTAACAAAAATCAATAAGATTAATTAACCTGAAAATCCAACCTAGACCCTACCAAACCTAAACATATCAGGTTTATTTTTACCTAAATCATATCATGAGTCTGCTTTTGCCAACCCGACGGATTGTCGAGTTAAGCCAAACTTGACCTGACCTGACCTATGCCCACCCCTAGTTGGGGGGTTTGGTGGTGTTGGTGGTGTTTGAGGGATTGCTTTAAGAGATCGTGGACGGACTTTAAAAAGACTTTCAAAAAAAAATTAATATGCATTATATTAAAAAAAAAGTTACAAACCTAGCCCAGTCCGACTCGTAGTCTTGAAACCTTGGCCTAAGTTTGACTTATCTTAGGCCTAGGTTTTGACCGAACTTACACTATAACTGACAGACCAAACTAGATTAGACAAAAAATTGGCTCGGATCAGCCAAACCTTTTGTCGTCTCCACTTATGGATTGACTAATCTCTTACAAGAGAGACAAAAAAAAAAAAAAGCTGCAATGTAACGAATATGCCACTATTTTAGTACCATCTTTTACCATCCCTATATTTCAACGTTCTTAGGAAACTGTATTCATCATGGAAAGCACCTTTCAACTGATCGCCACAAATCCAGAATCACTCCTACTTCTAGAACTACGATTAGATATTAAAGTTTTAAAATTAATTAATTATTTAATATAAATAAAAAATATATAATCTATTTAATTAAAAATTAAAATATTATGATTGAGCAACAAATTTTATCAACTACTAAAAACTAAAGGCCGTTTGATTCAGTAAAAATATACTCATAAATCGGAATAGAAATGGAGTATTCTCCTACCACTGTTAATCAGTTTTGATTCATAACCAGAATTTAAAAAAAAAAATACTTTTTTCATTATCTTATATCTGAATTTTTTTAATATTTTTAAAAAGATAAATTAATTAAAAAAATTATAATATTTTATTAAAAATAAATTAATTAAAAAGTTATAAAATTTTTTAAAAATATAATAAATTAAAAAATGATATAATATTTAAAAAAATTAATAAATTAAAAATGTTATAATATTAAAAAAATGTTATAAAATACAAGAAATATAGAAATTTATATTTTATAATAATAATGATATATCTTGTTTTTATTATTATTTATTTTATGTAATTTTTAATAAGAATAATTTAAAAATTAATATTGATTCTGATTTCCGACTCTTTAAATATCAAAAGCTACTGAAACTCCTAAATTTTCGAGTGTCGCCATCAATATCTCCCAACAGAAATCCTTTTCCCTACAAAAATAATATCAATCAAAAAGAACAAATCAATTTAACATCAAACACTAAGTAAATTTTTAACTGATCATAAAATATCATAACAATCCTAATTGGCGCTAAATTTAAAATTGCTGTACAGCTTAACAATGAAGATTACTTAGGTGGCTGTTTTTTGCTTATACAAACTACCCAAAAAAAAAAGGAAGCTAAAAATAGAAACTTTTACCATAAACAACATAATTTCATCGTGAAACCTGCTAGTGAATAATAACTAAAAATAAGTTTTCACTGCTTATACAAACTATCAGTATTTTGGACCAATCGATCCTGATCAGTCCTCTCAATCCTAATCAGTCCAATAATTTGTAAGTTTATTATTCGAATTTCTTTTTCAATTTTTCTAAATGTACAACTTTTAATTTCGATTTTTTTACAAAATTGGTCATATAATAAAATTCTCGATTATGATCTTACATTTTTTACAATAAATCAATTAGATAGATGAAATCAAGATTTATTTATTTTTATAATTTTTGTCATTCAATTCACGATCTTGATAATAAGAGTGAAAGAGTGATGGTGAGAGAAAGAGTGTAATGAGAGTGAGTTTATATTTTAGATTGAGAATGTACGAGAGAGAAGAACTTAGATGTGTAATATGGAGAGAAATATGGAAGAAGTGTTTTATATTAAACTAAGAACCTGTGGATCTCTTTAATTATTTTTGAAGAACTTATAAATAATTAAGGGGTCTGATTTTTTTTACAATCAACCCATAATTTTAGATGTTCGATCAAATTTCCGTTTATATTTTATGGGAGAATTTCTCTGAACCCCCAGATAGATATCAAGAAAACCGTAGACCCAACCTTTTGTTAAACTAACATTAAACCCCTAATTTTTTAACAGACGTTAAAATTGATTTTTATAAAGGAACAAAATACCATTTTTACCCTCATTTTCTTTTCACCTTCTTCCATCTTCTCTACGTTTTCTCTGCATCTTCGTCACCTCCAGCCAAAAACACAAGAAATTTTAAACATAAAAAAGAACCCAAAAAAGGGTGCGTTTTCTCTGCACCCGTAGCCAAGCCATCCCTTTGCCCACCCTATCATCCACAATCCCACAACCGCCGCCACCGTCCCTGCCATAAATACTGTTGCTGCTACTGCTGCTGCTTCTGGCTCATTCTCATGCTCCTCATCCTCGCTCTCCTCAACAAATTTACTTTAATTGATAAAACACCACTTTTACCCTTTTTTTTCTAATTAATTTTTTTTCTCCTTCTTCGTCTTCTTTGGCTGGTTCGACCCTTTTTCACTTTTGTTTTCATCTTCTTCTTCTGCCTCCATTGTTGAAAAACCTAAAACTTTGAAATTGAATCCCTCAAATCGAAAACCATCAAAACTTAGTCAAAAAAATCACCACAATTCCAGTGGCGTGCTGTGCACATCCGTGTCCTGCGCGTATATCCTCACCACCTGCACTTCCCTGCCTCACCACCCACTGCTTGTCACCTCCACTGCCTACTTCCAGCCCACTCTGTCTGTGCACGCACAACTGCTCATGCACTTTCCTCCAAGCCTGCGCACACTGTTGTGCCCTTCCTGCTCCATCCCACACCTGTGCACTCTGTTGTGCCCATTTGCTGCCCCTGAGTACTCGGATGCATTCAGTTCACTCAGGCTGCCCATTGACTG
>JANKKB010000445.1:0-12921 GCA_026225775.1 Bursera palmeri
CCCATTTACAGAAAAATAACGGAAACACAAAGCAAATTGGTTCAATAAATGCAGGAACAATTGGATGTAGACCCACTTGGAAAGGTTGGTCAGAAATCAAATTTTGGGCATATATAATTCATAAAGATTTTGAAAATGAAATGGGGTAGCTATAAATGAAACAAAGAACAAATTAATCATGGGAAGTAGGCTCTCATTATTCTGTCGTTTACATGCATGTGCTCTGTGACTCCCCATTATTATTACCATCAATTAATTTTACTGTACCACTCAACTATATATTGTCCCTCCATGTTCTGCTTATGGGGGCTATGTGGATCTTTTGTGCCTGCAAAGAATAATAATCTATATGAAAGGTAGTTAACTTGGTTGTTGCGGTGGTTGGTCTTTACTCCATTAAGATATAGTGAAATCATATCATAGCTAAAGAACAATTTCAGTACTTATATGCTTTTGATAAAGAAAATAGATAGTTTTAACGTGGATTTTAAAAACATATGTTAATATCAGTATAATTTCATTATAAAAATTATTTTGATACTTTATTCAATAATTTTGAATTAATAAATTATTTTTTTCAATCAATTGTTAATCTTTAACTGCACTTTGAGGGTAATTACATATTTTTTTTAAATATTAACATACATATTTGGAATACAACGTTAAGACTATCCAAATAACTGTCGAAGAGAGTAAGGCAAAATTTAAATCTGACTTATGTAGTGATGGTACTTGCAATGCATGGCAAGAAAGAAAGTTCTAAGATATGATGCCATTGATTTTTGCTTGTTTGAGGAAACTTGAGGCTTTTGCTTTAAAATTTCCCTTCTGGTCGTCGGCAGCTTTTCTTTTTTCTAGAGGTTGCTTAAAGCCGAAACAAACAGTTTAGGCATGGAGAGCTTGATCAAATTTGGATACATTATTGATGATTCAGTAGCAAAAAATGGTCCCTACTTTCAACTACAAAGACCAGACAAAGCTGTTGATGATGGCATGCATTCTGACTTTTACCACACACTTGTTGCCCAAGATCAACATTATTGTGTCAAATATGTAATGAAATTTGAATTGATTTGCAAGCAGTTTGCTTCTGAAATTGTACCAAATATGGTATCTAGTGGTTGCATTGCTGCAGATCTCTTTTAGCTGTCAAGTACTGTGTAGTTTTCTAATGAACAAAATCTTGTTTGTAAATTATTAATAAAGAAATGAATTTGGTATCCTCCACCCACTCTGTACATGCAGTGACTGGTCATGGAGTGAAAGGCAAACCTGAGAGAGGGGCTCAGCCTTTGTCCCTTCAATCATTTTATGCAGTCATGAACCCAGTAGACATGCATTATCATTGGCAATTTGGCCTCACTTGTTCCCTTCATCTCAAAGATATCCAACCCATGTTACTCAATAAGTAAACTTCTGAGAAGCTAATTACTGATATAGTTATGTTTTAGCATGCTTGAAGAATATTTTAGTGGAGAAAGTGTTGTTCAAAACACTTTCCATAACTTTTTTTTTTTTTTTTGACTGTCTGCAACGAAAAAAAATCTTCAGAAGAGTATCCAAGATGATGGTGCAGTGGGAAATAATGTTTTTCCATGACAAGCTGATCTTTTCTTTGGCTAGTTCCCACTTTCTATCTTTTAGCAATAAGTTATCCACTTAGCTGACAAGCTTGTCCCCCTGTCCTAATTGCTTTAGTCAAACAGGGATTTTAAAGCCCCCATGAATGCCCCTGTCCATTTATTCCAAATAGTGAGACTTTTGGTCCAGAAAATCAGTAACTCAGATAGGCTTTTGCAACCCATCAGCTTAACAAAAGCATAATTTTGGTCTTCTCCTTCATCAATGCATATATGTTACTGTGCATGTATTCTCAAATTCAATTCTCATCTCACTACTTAGCCTAACTTTTACCATTCAAATGATCTTATCCACCTGACCTTACCATATTAAATACTGTCAATTTGTTTACTCAGGATGATAATGGTGACCAAAGCATTCTAAAATTTGATGATGTCACAATCCTGGGTGTAAGCCTCATCATGGGCCATGCATAGACCCTCCGTGTTTGACAAATCAGTAATAAATGTCTCACAATATCACATGGTGAGAAGGTCGACCACAGATAAGAAATGGTGGATGTACATTAAATTGTCCCATTTGTCAAGTTTTTGTCCAATCACATGCTAACGGTTGCTTTGCTTTGCTAGCTTCCGCTATCCAATTCCAAATTCATCAGCTGCTCTATCCTCAACCCATTTGGACAAAGCTTCATCAGCCTATCCATCTTGCCCTTCCATGTGTGAACGCATGCATCATAACATCATTAAATTTCCTGAGTCTTTAAGTCAAACTATTCTGTTAGGAGAATTTAAGAAGCCTATTGAGTGCAAAAACAATAAAGTATAAAGACCAACCTATCATGATTTTTCTTCTTTAATGGTTAACAAAAACAATATTAAAGAGTCGTAAGATTACAACTTCTTTTTGGTTGTTGGTCTTTAACGTTCGACAGCAAAGAAGAACTATCATCTATGTATTTAAAATTAATTTATAAATTTCATTAAAATCTAATGCAAAAGTTGATTCCAACTTGGAGACATGGCAATTTGATGTTGTAATCTATTCATAATGCCCATCCATTGCCACTTGAATGAGTAACTTATGACCAACGACATCTACTTCCACCAATCAAGCCATAAGTGATGGCACCTTATATACGACCAAGACTTGAGAAAATTGGCAACAAGAATGCTCAACTCAAGTTCCATGTGCTTAAAGATGGTTGTTGAGGAAATGGAGACTAAACAAATCAAAAGAAATTCAAAGTCATCTACCAAAGCTTTAGAAAAATCAAAGTCAGAAAAAGGGCAGGTACCAAATAATTACTACTTAAAATAAATTGTCTTGCTTGTTAGGGCATTCGGACCCAGGTGACCCAGAACAAGCAATTCTCCATTTAATGTGAAAGCAATATCAGATGGTAGAGATCAATGTTTCCCCAAGTGACCCCATATGTCATTGTTATATTCTCCAAACTTTAGTTATAAATGTGGTACGATTGTAACAGGACATTAATTTTGGATGCAATCATCACTCATTGCAAGTAGTTCTATAATAAATGGTTGGATGATATACAGTGCATTTCAATCTATTTATTTATTATGTGTACCAAAACATGTAATGTATGAGCTATAAATTGGTAAATTTATAACATGTTATGAAAAACTTTTGTGATAATTATTCACAAAAGTTTAAAAAAAAAAAAATTAGAAGAGAAAACTTCTATATCACAATATAATGTAGAAAGAGACATTTAATTTTATTCAACTTTTAGGTAACTTAAAAGATTTAGCAAATCAAATAATATTGGGATGTTGGGAGTGGTTGCAGTGGCAACTAAATGTGGGTTTTTTTTTTTTTTTTTTTTTTTAAATTATAAATAATTTGAAATTNTTGCAGTGGCAACTAAATGTGGGTTTTTTTTTTTTTTTTTTTTTTAACTTATAAAGAATTTGACATTCTGTAAATTATTGAGAAGCAATCTCATTCCTCAAAGTCAAATTTTGATTTTCAAGAATAATATTATAGAATTCGATGTCACAATCATATAAACCTTGTCATTATCTTCTAGATTCCAAATTGCAAATGCTAAACATCATTACCTCACGAGCAAACCAGTCGAAAAGGTGAAATGGGATCGTCCCCAGTTAGAAAGGAACAAAAGGAAAATATTGGTTCTAGAGCTCGACGATATTCGAGTAAATTAATATAAACTTCGATAATGGCCATGTAGAAACGCTCAAAGAAAACATCCGTAGATACCCACAACAACCAATAGCTTTTATATCATTCTTTTTATTATATGAGACAAATGAACCCATCTCGTTTATAAGACAAAGCTAAAATCGAATCAAAATTCAATTTCCTATAAACAAGACAATATTATTATTGACCCAAGTTAATAATTTTAATGTTTGAGAGGCTGACAATCATTGTTTGAAACAATAATTCCGCATAAAATAGTAAACCCTAAATATCGGCTTCATTGCGACTACGTTAAAAAATTAATGTGATTGGAATAGATAACAGAATGATCGATCGGGTCACAATCTAACAAAGTACATGCAAATCATACTATAGTAAATGAAGAAGCTTGTTACTACTCTCAAGTTAATGCAAGGAATATTTTCAAATAATAGTACAAAACATAGATGGATAATATGATCAAAGAGGATGTTATATGCTATACTTTTTGCTCCACAATAATGGGACTCTAGCACTAGCTTATGGATATTTCTTGCATTAACAGATTTCATTAAACTATTTTTTAATTCTCCGTTAATAAATGGTTTGACGAAATCGATTAGTAAAAATTCATTTAAGCTTTAAAAAATATTATGAAGGAAATTAATTACTTTCTAGATAATATAAATATAAGAGAGTTGACCATACCATATCCTAATCAATATCCATAATCATGAATTAAAATTTTTTGAAATGGACCAAGAATTATTTTCTTTTTTGAAATACCTTTTGACTTGGAGAGGTTATGAAGCAAAGTTAAAATGATTAGCAAACACATGCTCATGTAACATGTTCTAATCACAAGTAATCATTACCATTTGCCATGCTGGTCCATGTAATCAAATCTTTGAACTTACTACCCCGTCTACTACATTACATTCCTTAGCATCATTTCAATGGTTCACGTTCGAAACCCAATTACAATATTTATATATATAAAAAAAATGTTTAATCTTATCGTTGTAAGGTTTAAATTAATGATAATTTTAATATATATCACAATGATTTGAAAATTATATAGTGTCTTAATTGACAATTTTCAAAAATACTTTAAAATTTTTGAGACGCATTAAAATTATTTTTAAATTAATTATCTTGACTATTCTTATTATGTAAAATAAGGTCGGGAGGAGCGCGAGTGGTGGTGGAAGGATGTGACAACCGCACTCACCGCCTTCAAATTTTATTTCACCCAAGTCCTAGTCATTTTTTGAGCTTGACCCAAATCATCTCGTGCTGTGATTTACTTTTTTACTCATCTTTCCTTATCAAAAATTAATCTAAATCTTTTCTTTTTTAATTTTATTAAAGTAGGTGTCAAGATCGATTTCTGAGATATATACCCTGTATCTTTCAAAAAATTTTAACATAAATCGATTAATTACTGAATTTTATATTTTTTTATTATATCCCCAAGGAGATGTTAAATCTTCTCTAATTGACAATTAACAAGTCTATTTTTATTATAATCGATAAATTGTAGTAACATAGTCGAAGTATAACAAAATTATTGAATTGCATTACATGTCAAACGAAATCACAAATTCAATTGCTTTAATAAAAGAAAAATTTCGGTGCCAAATTTTGGCATAAATTAGGTATTAAAAAGATTGAAATCATTATTTCAACTTAGCTTTGGTTAACTTTCCGCCAAATTTTAAAATAATTAAGATGAATTAATAAGAATGTCAAAAAGTTTAATACGCTAAAAAGAGAATTGAAATGACACGGCTTAGGACAAGTACATGCATGCATGATCATTTTAATAGGATTTATTTGGCAGGGGAAAATGGCGTTTGGCGTGGAGAGTAAAAATCAAGTGTGCGCGTGTGGCTCGAGATTGTGTGTACCCCACTTACAGTTAAAGCCCAGCGGTTTATATGGCCCGATGATTACGGGGATCAAGTGGGTCCCACTACTCACGTTGGTTGCTCAATCTCTCTTTTTACTCTTAGCCTTAGCTACTTTAGCTTTGTAATTAGTGAAAGATTTCATGCACCCATACATTTTAGAAAATCACATTTTAGCCCTTACTTTTAAAAGATTATTGATGCCTAAATTATCGTAATTGAAGGCGGTGAATATCAAAGGTAAATCATCGAGTAACAACGTTGGAGAATAGGAAAACATGATTAGGGATGCTGTTGATGGTAGTGCCATGGTAACCCTTCAATGCTTAAATCATATTTTGATCAATCAAAAGTTACAAAATAGAGAGGCTCTCGATCGAAAGAAAATTAAATACAAAATGAGACATAAGAATGCAGACCCAAACCCTAAGATAGGAAGACTTAAATAATCAAAGATCCATTTAGATTCCAACTTACCCTAAATAGGGTGTCCATGACAAAGATGGTATTATTAGTTTTTATAAAAATATTAGGATCAAAGTGTTAATTAAAAAAACTTTTGAATCTATAGGTACTAATCCAGACCTGAGGGATGGGAAATATTTCCATTTGCAATTAGGCATTGCTTCCCTGGTGGCCACCTTCGGTATATGATGGTGGCTTTTGCCCTTTAGTGGGGTTTCGCTTATCTCCTTCTCATACCCCATTAAATCCTTCTGATCGGCCCACGTGTCCGCACATCACAACCGCTCATCACGCCTCAAATTCTGCTTCACTGAAGAACTCCTTCACTTGACTTCAACCGAATTTTTCATCTTTTATTTTCTTTAAAACTAAAATAAAATTTACTAAATATCTATTTTCCTTTAAATTTGTCTCAAATTGCCCTGTAATTACGAGGAAGCTACCGCAATTAACACTATGCAAGTCTGAACCTTCCCAAACAGTACAAACTTGTACTCTTTTTAACTTTTTTATTATGTTCCAAAGTTACCCCTCAGTTTTGTGTGATGTCACGTAACCTCAGCATGAAGTACCACAGTGTCTTTAAGGGACATTATCGTCATTTGGTAATAAAGCAACGAGCGTTATGGATATTCCTGATGGATTTGCTTTTAGCAGCTACGTAAAACAATTCATGTGCCACCATAACCAATGCAAAGAGCGAGTGAGATACACGCTCCAATCCAAAGAGAGTAAGATTAAATCCAAAACTATTCTCCTTTCACACTAAATATCAACAACATAATTATGGGTTAGTTTTGAAAGAAAAATTTTATTCCCATAATGCCCCTATGCTGCTACCATAAATAACTACTCCTCCCTCCCTCCTTTAGCGCCTCATCTCATCATCCTCCATTGACCTCTCTCTCTTTAACTTTCTTTGTGCTTCTGTAAGAGCAAACAATGGCGGTGCGGAGTGCCGTGTCCGGCATTATTTTGTCAATTATCAGCTTAATGTGCGTGGCTGAAGCAAGAATCCCAGGAGTTTACAGAGGAGGTGCATGGCAAAGTGCCCATGCAACCTTCTACGGTGGATCTGATGCTTCCGGCACCATGGGTAGGTCCCTAAACCACTTGTATTCATAGTGTCAAACGTAGTATAGTTAGTCAGTCAGTTATCGTTTTCTTTCTTCCAGACAGAACAGTGTCAGAATCCTAAGAACGGTGATAGTTGAGACGGTGTCGTGTTATTTTGCTTCGCTTTTTACAATGTGGTTTTATGGTGTTAATTTTACTCACGCTGTCGTGTGTTATTACAACTATACTTTAGGAGGAGCATGTGGGTACGGAAACTTGTACAGCCAAGGCTACGGCGTGAACACGGCAGCGCTCAGCACGGCGCTTTTCAACAATGGTTTCAGCTGTGGCGCGTGCTTCGAGATCAAGTGTGCAAATGACCCTAACTGGTGCCACTCAGGCAGTCCTTCCATTTTCATTACTGCTACAAACTTTTGCCCGCCAAACTACGCTCTTCCCAGCGACAATGGGGGCTGGTGCAACCCTCCTCGCCCTCATTTCGACCTGGCCATGCCCATGTTTCTCAAGATTGCCGAGTACCGTGCGGGTATCGTTCCCGTCTCATACCGCCGGTAAGCGCTAGCTCTCTGCCTTCCTCTGTTTTGCTCTGTTTTCGTCGCGTAATTCTTCATAACTAAAAGGGTAAAACCGTAAATAAAAAAGTAGTAAAAAACGAGATTAATTTGGACAGTAATTGCTAGTTGTTGTTCCAACTANATCGTTATGATACTGTTTTGTGTGGCTTTTATAGCATGTGGTTGTGGGGTCCGGGTCTGGTGCATGTGGGTCGGATTCTTGATCAGACGCAGACCTTTATTGCCTTTGCAATATAGATTCTGTCGGATCCTAAACGACGTCGTGGTCTCTCTATCTCTATTCTCGACTCCACTTACCAGAAAAATCTATAAATTTTGCTATTGTAAAAAAACAAAAATAGAAAAAGAGCCGTTCACTTGCTATTTTGAGGGGTTAGTTAGAATGTTAAGAGGAAATTTTTTGGGTAGTGAAGCTTGGGTGGTCTTGAATTCTCTGGACCGTTAATGGTCACTTTCGGTGCGTTTGTTTCTACTCTAAATTGTTCTTTGATGTCTTGTCTCCTATTTCCGAAAGGAACAAACAATCCTTGTTTGTTTTTCTTTCAAGATATTCTCTTACAAATGACCCAAAACGTTAGAAGATGGCTCTTTTTGTGGTGGGTTACGCTTATCAAAAGCCAATGATGTGATATCGAAACCCTAATTTTGCCTAACTAAGGTTACTAGTGGGAAAAATTTCGACTTCCAAAACGTCCACTTCAAAACCCTAATTTTGAGGCAACAACTGGAATGGATGATCATGATCCCATAACTGAAACGAGTTGATATTTAATTAATCAGAAGGATGTGAAGAATACCGTACACTTTTGACTAGAAAACACAAATTCCCACTAGCATGTTCATTTTGTTTTNGGTCTACAATGGTAGAACATTAGTCAAACACCAAGCCCGATACCCATTTAGCTTACACACAGACACGGTCTCCAAAGTCGCAAAGACCAATTTTTCCAGTTTTACCTTGACTAAATCCAAAAGTTCTGAAAACAAAAACTTTTAACCATTATTTTTCGATATGACTAAATTGCCCCTGATGTTTTTGGTGTAATTGTGCAGTGTGCCATGCCGGAAGAAGGGAGGGATCAGGTTTACAATCAACGGATTCCGTTACTTTAACNTTAATCAGAAGGATGTGAAGAATACCGTACACTTTTGACTAGAAAACACAAATTCCCACTAGCATGTTCATTTTGTTTTCGTCTACAATGGTAGAACATTAGTCAAACACCAAGCCCGATACCCATTTAGCTTAGACACAAACACGGTCCCCAATGTCCCAAAGACCAATTTCTCCGCAAGCGAATTTAATAGGTTTAGCTTGACTAAATCCAAAAGTTTTGAAAACTAAACCATTATTTTTCGATATGACGAAATTGCCCCTGATGTTTGGTGTAATTGTGCAGTGTGCCATGCCGGAAGAAGGGAGGGATCAGGTTTACAATCAACGGATTCCGTTACTTTAACTTGGTCTTGATCAGCAACGTGGCGGGTGCAGGGGATATCGTGCAGGTGAGCGTGAAGGGCACAAGGACTGGTTGGATGAGCATGAGCCGTAACTGGGGTCAGAATTGGCAGTCAAACGCAGTTCTGGTTGGTCAGTCACTTTCGTTCAGAGTGAGAGCCAGCGATAGACGCAGCTCCACCTCTTGGAACATCGTCCCAGCTCACTGGCAATTTGGTCAAACATTCGTTGGAAAGAACTTCAGAGTTTAACTTAAATAATTGATTAATCTTCCTTTCCCGCCATGTTCTTTTTCCAATTTTACCCTTTTAGGCGCCAATCTCAAGTTTTTTTTTTTTTAGATTTTTAATATTTTCACTTTGTGGGTGTGAAGCGAAAGAAAGTTAAAGTTAAAAAGAGTGAAGGGGGAAGGAATTTGGTAGGGAAAAGAGTGAACTTTTATTGGAATTTTTTTTTTTTTTGGGGTCTTTTGATGACTTCTATTGATTGGAGGGTTAATGGGTTTGTTGTGTGTTAGTGTACGAGAAGAATAGGAGGAAATTTAGGGGAGGCTGAGGCGGCTGCACTAAAGAAGATGTAGCCCGCAGCCTCAGCTAACCTATATTATATAACGTTAGTGTTATATCGATTTAAGTGTATGATGATGATGATGTTGGTCATGGTGGGTGGTGGTATATAGTTATATATATGTATTCTGAACTCTATTAATGTAGTAACTTATAGATGAAATGCAATTACTATATGGTTTGTCTTAATTACCCAATATTTTATTGTAATTTATTGGCTTTTTCCTTTTCTAAGGTCGTTGAAACTCCAAGCATATCCTTCAGTTCAATCAATTCAAAGAGTTGGTAATTTAAATTTTATAGACCCACTAAATGGTTTTGATAAATTAATAATTTAAAAAATGATCCAAATCAAGAGAGCGATTTGAAAAAAGATCAATAGTTCAACGGATTAATTATTTTTTTGGCTTTCAGTTTCTAACATTCAATATTTCAAACATTTTTTTTGGGTTGTTAGTCTGTCGGTCCTTAGTAGTCGAAAGTAAAACAGACCTCCTTAGTTTTAGGCACTGTTTTTAAAAGTCATTCTAAAATTTACTTGTTTTGAAATAATAAATTGTTGAATGCTTTCCAAGGAAAAAAACAAGCTAAATTTTAGCCAAAATTTTGACCTGAAAGAGTAGAATGTTGGCCTATACATGTGTATGCAACCAACAAGAAGAAAGAGCACCGAGATGTACTCTAAATGTCAATTATATTAACATAATATTTACTTGCAAGGGAATTGAAAGACAATTGAATGCAATTGACAACACTTTCTTCTCAACCTTCATTAGAGAAGTTTCCATTCATTTTCTTCAGACATAACAAATGAAAGCATACCATTCAAGTCCTATATATGATGTCTACAGGACGAGACTCTCTTCTCTAATTTAAACTTAAAAAGCAACAACAAGACAGTAGTACTACACGTCTCGATCTCTCTTCAGATCCTCTACAAGAGCAAATGAAATAGCTCACCGTCTAGTGTTTCAACTACTTCTTCTTCCACCTCATCAAGTGGGAAACTTCAGAGAATGTTCTAAGGTGATTATCAAGATGGGTAAAAAGATCAAATCAATCTTAAAGTTGAAAGTGACTCTCTTTCATAAGAAAAGGTGAAAAAGTTAATGTTCATTATACAGTTGAAGTTGGACCAGAAGCTCAATTGCCCCTTTGAATAGGCAAATATAAATAACTAGCACATGGCTACCTATATGTCAAACATAGAGGACTCGACGCCAGCTAGAAGCCTTTGAAAACATTGCATGTTTAAGATAACTATGGACTTGTACAGAAAACCATAAAAGCAATAGGCAAAGAAATTAAGGTGAGATATGCACTTGATTTTCTCGTTCAAACTAACAAAGTTGCAGCGGTGAAGCCATTGATGTCACATCAGGAGGGCCAGGAATCGAAACGAAGCAAAGTTGCACATGGGTGGGGTTTGGGAATGTTAATGCTGTGCATGCATGTGGATGTGGGGTAGTAAGTGGTTTTTTAGATGATTTTCTCAGACAAAAATCTTTGGATTCCACCTTCCTGAAAAGGGAAAAAAATATTAACCTCAGCTGAGGCTTTGGATGCCCTTGTGCATATTTCCTGGCTAATTGTGGGGTCTGTTTCGTTTCTTGGTGAAAATTCCTTTCATGTTCGAGATATAGTACCCGCGTGATATGCATCATAGGAAATACTTAAGCGAGATTGGATTATGTAGAGACAGTGTGTCAAACCATTGCATAATATAATATAGAGTTAAAATGGGGAGAAATTTTTTTATTTACCGTACATGGGCTTCTGTCGTGGTGGGGTGACGAGGAAAGATGATACCGTACCGAAAGTAGGGGTGGACAATTAAATCTGATCCGACCAGATCAGTCAGACGGATTTTGATCGGGTACACAACCTGATAAATCTGAAATCGGATTAGGTTAGGGTAACCCAACATTTGCTCTGCCTTTGTAAGTCTTGTTCATCATTGATCTTTCCTATATATATATTTCGAAATAAGTTCAGTAAATTTGTCGCATGCAGCAAAGAAAAGAATAGTATGTATATGGGAGACGAATAAAGGCTTCTGTTTCTCGGAGTCTTTCTTTTGCTTTGTTTTTTTGTGTGGAATCTTGGGCTATTGAAGCTTACTGGTTTCTTTGGAAGGGAACCCGTGTCACTAAATTGTCTCTGAATGGCCCAAGTCTAGTTCTACCGGGCAAGTCAGATCAAGGTTACTTTTAGAGACTCCTTAGCTCACTGACCCACTTGATTGACCTTACTACTTGTTATTGGACAACTTGAACTCCAATACGATTTGCAGTTTCCATTTTCCGGACATAAAGAGTTGCAAACAAATGTTTAGACTATATATTGATGCAAATTCTTACGAAGTAATACACATTTCACAAAGACAGGAATGGACTGGCAAGGTATACCATTCTTAGAGCAACCTTTCTATGCTAGTTACTGGCAATTTTTGCCAAAAAGAATAATTACAAGGTTCGATCATTCCATCTGATCAGAGGTCCTTAACATGAAACTTTTAGCTGCAGCATGCTTTGTGCATAAAAGAAGCGTTTCTACAATTTAGATCAAA
The DNA here is from genome assembly GCA_026225775.1 of Bursera palmeri. NCBI lineage: Eukaryota > Viridiplantae > Streptophyta > Magnoliopsida > Sapindales > Burseraceae > Bursera > Bursera palmeri. The sequence goes on from JANKKB010000445.1 coordinate 12,369, forward strand.
ATTTCAACTAATTCTTGCATTAAAACTGGAACTATCGTATCAGCATATGCATATTCCTTGAACTGTTAACTTCACATTTATGTTCTCAAATGAAAGACTTGAGAAATAGTACCTTTATTTTGTCTTGTGTTACTGCCCTTTCCACATCCTCAATACATGTGATATTCCCTCTTTCAATGTTGCCTTTCTATTTTCCTCGAATTCCACAACTCAAGTTCTGTGTATCTACCAGTTGGGTTGTACTCTATCAACTCAGTCAAGGCTTTTTTTGTAGCATTATAAACTTTTTCACCATACTCAATCTTCAGAAATTGCAATGTCCCATTGTCCACATCAAGTACTTTCTGCACAAATATGCCTCCAAATACAGTGAATAACATCACTACACTCCATAGGAAAAAAAAAATGGTTAAACGAATGTTAAGTAAAGACATACCTTACAATTTCCTTGCTTATCCGCAATGATTTTAAGAGGCTGACAGCTTGGATGGCTAAAATGATACCTCAACAATGAGCATATCTCCACTGCTTTCTTCTCTGCTTCACCTGGAAA
>JANKKB010000447.1:0-29078 GCA_026225775.1 Bursera palmeri
GAAGTACCTACGAAGAATAGTAAAAGAGAGCTCAAAGTAAAATAAAAGGTGAGGAAAAATGAATAGCAAGATAATTACTCACTCTCATGATTCTTTTTTTAATTCATCCGAACACCCTTGATATAGAAAATTACAACCCACATTTTTTTACTAAAAGAGGAACAAAATGTCTTTTATTTTCACCCCAAAATCGGTGCATTAAATAGGGTAAGAAAAATGGTGCAACTGCGGTGAAATTCTCTACCTATTTGGCAACAAATTGATGGTTTCTCCTTGATATATAATTATATAACTATCGGTAGGGAAATTAACACTGACATTCCTGAGGTTTAGTCTAATTACACGTAGACTTAGAATTAACCCTTTTGTGTAGTTTAACAAATTTTAAAAGTAACAACCCTAAAATAATTAAAAATATATACAATATAAGAAAACATCTTATTTTAAATATGGTCAATCTAAACTTTAAGAGTGTCACAATTTCAACAGTTGTGAAAATTTTCAAAAAAATCCTTCTTTTTTAGATCATTGAAAGTTCAAATTATAACATAATCAATTCGATTAATGGATTCTAATATAAAGTTGATTTTTTGTTAATCGTGTTCAAAAATGATTACAAAATATTGTTCATGATTCATGGATCATGAAGGAGGACTTATTATTCAGGCAGGCTCAGCTCTTTAAGCCTACACGAGGCCCATCGAGTTTTGCTCTGTAATGAAACGTGAATCTTAGTGCTCCGGCCGACAGGCGTCAACATTTTGCCGGACATGAAATCCAAGCCCAGAAATTTTCACAACAGAAAAAGCCCAGTAATAGTTATTATATTTTTGGGCCAGCCTAAATTGTGGTTCTATATATTGGAAAAATGAAGTTCAGAAATTGATTCATCTCACATGCAATTGAGCACCACCAATATTCTATCTTCAACCAATTGTGACTTCTTTAATCTTAATCGAAATATTCTAATTTATTAAAGAGAATTGTCATTGTGTTGGATTCATATCATTGTCAGCTCAAAAACCATGAACCCAAAGTTAAGAAATTAGCTTGTGTGGCTTGGAAGTGCTATAACTATTCTGGGTTATTGATGGATAGACATTTATGTCAACATGATAGAAGGTTCTTATTACTATTTATCAAATAAATGAACATTAATTGAGAACAAAATAAATAATAGGAAAAAAAAAAAACAAAAATAGCTAAATGAGATGAACAAAGTTGACTTTGAGGCTTGGTCTAGTCCAACTTCTTCCCGAAGGTTAGGTCAATATAAATATCGGCATAAATAATCATCAAAACTCGAATAAATTTTCTAGAGAAAGAGTCTAGAAAGCTACCGCCACCACTCAAAAGAATTGAAATAAGCAAGAGGCTTATAAAATTAAAGATTTTTTTGGTCAAGTTGCAATCAATCCTTATAAGAGAGTTTGGACTTTTATGGGGATATAGAAGCAAACTACTCAAAACAGTTGAGTAGTCCAAACTGACTTTGGCACTTTCACCTAATATATGATCAAATTTAAGGTAACCCCATCATAAAGTTTTAAGGTATCTAATATCATATTGATTCAGAATTATTATCTTAAAATAACACATTTCGTTCGTTAACCTATATTAATCCAATTATTAATACTAATTATGTGCACTACATTAGTTATCCGAAGACATAATTTGCCCAAAATTTTGAACTAAATCAAGAATGGCCTGATTGCATTAATGATTATTTGGTTAGACAAGTCAAATTATATCATCTCTATTGGCTAAACATGAGCTTAAGAACATTGAAATGGTCAATTTAGATAGATGGCTCTTGACATACCCAAACAACTCAAATACTATCAAAAGCTAGAATTGCAAATGCATCTCAATAATGAAGTCCTTGGATTATTCTCTGAATAGATAAACACTTCCCAAAAGATTAAATATTACTTTCGAGGAGGCCCCAGCCCTCTGCTTCCAACTCGTGTTATGTTCCATGATTCCATTAACTAATTGTTTTCTTCTCTCCGTACACAGAAACAGCGAGACCCCATTTCAACTGTGGGTGGTGGGCGTGCATGCTTTGGTCACATTTTTATTTTTTAAAGTACTTGGCGTGTCCAGAAGCAACTCTTCAATCTCATTGATGCTGGCGTTGTAGCTAGCCAATCGCTAATCCCATCCACTATCATTTGCTTTTATTATATGACTCGATTTGGCCCCATATATGTCTAGAGATCTTTTTTTGTTCTTCTTGGTCCATGTTTATGTACATACCTGAACTTCTAGGTTTCGTAATTCGTCCATTACAAACCTCAAATAGTTGCTCAGAAAGCTATTATTATTATTATTATTATTATTGTTAATAGTATGTATTCGAGGATTTGCTTAGTTAGTACCTGTTGAATCCATGTAGAGGGCTATTGACAGTCAAACTGTTATGTTTCTATTTTCTTAATATCAATTCAATAATTAATCAGGTCCAAGTAGTTGTATATAATTGATGATACTACATATTTTAACTAGTACTCCAATGTGTCATGCGATGTTGATATATTTTTCACAATATTTACTCATGTTTATATGTGTTCTTTATCACATACAAAAACACTATCACTTGTAATAATAAAAAAAATCCTAATAAGATTGAGCATTATTTCGATAATAATAGATCTTGGGGGTATCATCTTGGGGGTAAATACATAGATACCCCCAAGGTTTGATCTAAGTAACAAACTCACCCCTGTTATTCATAAAGTAACATAAAAACCCCTATTTTGATATTTTAAGTAACATTAAGACCCCTATTTTTATGGGTCAAGACCCCATGTTTTCCAATTCTGGGGGTCTTTATGTTACTTTATAAACAACAAGGGTGAGTTTGTTACTTAGATCAAACCTTAGGGGTGTCTATGTATTTACCCCATAGATCTTGTAACTTTTACTTGTCCATTTTTCCAAAGTATATTAATATGATGGAATGAACCAAAATTTATAAACTAGTTCATAATCTCTTCCTCCAACAAAGTGGGCTTCAATAAGTAGTAAATATAATAAAGTTATGCCCTATATCTACAACTCTCTATTAATCTTTTTTTTTTTTTTAGATTTACAAAAGTAACCAAACTCAAGGGAGTAAAATAAAAAAAAATCAAGAAATTAAAAATTTTAATTTATTTAATCAAACTGTTGTAAATAGATCCGTAGTTATTGGTTCATTGACCGGTTAACTCGTAATAAGTCAACGATCTATTTCCATATCTACAGTCTAAAAACTAAAGGTTCGATTAAATAAATAGAAATCTTTTATTTCTTTATTATTTTTCAATTCAATCCCTTAAGTTTTATTAATTATGTGTAATTAGTTTTTTTTTTAAATTTTACCAAACAACACAAATGATATCACAGCTAGAATAATCAAAGAACAATTTTCCCATCCTTGACCCAGAAAATGTCTGAAATTACATTAATGTCTAACATCTGGTATCACAAGTCAAAATATAGAAATAAATTCATCAAGTACCAACGGTGGCCCAACTCCTACGGGTGTACAACTTAATCGGCTACAGTACTTACAATGTGAAAGGTCCACGAAATTATATTGAAAGATCCTAGGAAGAACTCCGTTTAGATTTCCAAAAGCACTTTGCAGATCCTGATGATCATTATCTTCTTTTTCATTTATTTATTGATTTTCCTTACAAATCTTATAAAATTCCACACCCTCATATACACTCCACCTGCGATCACACTCAAATCATGCTACACGTCATAAACAGTGAATTTTGGTATATGTTTATGTTGGACTGCCGGTACCATTATTGATACGATATTTTAATAATATATATATTAACAATTAATCACATATTAGAACCTTGTATTGAAAGCAATATAATTATATTTAAACAAAATTTAGGGAAGAGAGTTCTCTCTTAATCTAATATAGTATAATATTATACTAACAGTATTATATCCACACTGCTACTGCAATTAGACATAATTAATTTGATAGCTAGCCTTCAGTTCCTGCACCAAATCGATGCGTCTGGGAGTGAAGTATACTTGTTTCGATACAAACACAATATCATTGAATAACTCAAGAAAGAGCGAACAAGAAGAAATCAAGATAGCTCAAACACATTCTTAATTTCTGGAGTTCATGTGTGACAGAATTGTTTTATATAGCAAAGTAGGTGATAGGTAGGTGACCAGACACGAAAAATAACCAATCAAGATTAAATAATAGTACGAAAGGGACCCATTGAAAGAGAGTGAAATAGGATTCATCATCAGCGAAGGTGTGGACATGAGTGAAGCCTCTCCTTATTTCGATATGCTTCCGTGTATATATGTGTATATCTATACATCTATCACTTAGCCAATTCAGATCAGATAAGAGTCAGTTTAACCAATGACATCATGGCTTAGGCAATTAACTAGAGATGAGTAGATATGTGTATTTTATTGGGTAAAGGGCAAGCAATTGTTGAAGAATAAAAAAGTATGCTATGATGGAGAACATTTTAGGTAGTATTTTAGAGAAAAGAAAAAAGGGGTGATGGGCGTTGCATTGCATCAAAAGAAGCTATTAAATCAACACAAAAAGGAAACTAAAGTAGAGAGGAGAGAGTGGAGTGAGAACCACATCCACCAACACTACTTGCTTAAGATTAAGAGTCTCTTATTGTGCTCCTCCTACATGGTTAGCACCACCACCACCCACTAAGATATTGTTTTATTTGCCAAAAAAAAAAAATGCAACTTCAAAGGCAAGTTGAAATGCCCACGCACTATTCTCTTGTAGAATTAGGATTCAATTTGTCTTTTTGGTTTCTTTATAACATCAATATAGAGTAAGCTATTGTTACACATAAAGACATGTTATTAATCATAAGAAAAGGCATGAACTTGTAGGGTAAGATTTGTCCCTTATGGTGATACCACATTTTTTTGACTTTTATTTTGCCTTCCAATGATACTAGAAACAATCCAAAAACAACAAAGTTGGGTAGATATCTCTATAGCTTCAAGTTAGTTTGGCAGAAAGATCTTAAATGAATTAAAAAGGTATACATTAATCTATTGATATGATTAATTATATCATGACTAGAGAATTTACTTTAAAAAATTTTAATAAACTGTTTGAACTATTAGACGATGATGGGCATATATAGAACTAAACATGTTAATAAAAAACCATAAGAAGTTAATTTATCGAGTAATCTAAGTATTATAGTGATGTGACTAGATACTAAATCTAGCTAATCCTAGTGTAAGTAGGTTTACAATATTAAATTAATATTTTATACGATTACAACAAAGTTTATCAACTAAACTAGTCGGTATCCATATTTGTCTATTGACATTTGCAAACCCTAAAATTTGGTGATGATAAGAATTGCATAGAAAAGGCCATAACTATAAAGGCAAATGTTTGATGTGATATGAACATATGTAATCAATTTACATGTGAATTAATTCATCTTGTGTCGAACTCATATTTATCATTGAAACCAAACATAAATTTGTGTTGTAGATAGAGTTTCCTCTTGGGGTAAAGGTGTTGATAGACAAGACATTGAACCTATCCTTCCTGTTTCCTTCCTGTTCTCAATACCAAGGCAAGGTGCTTGAATAGATGATCAAAATGACTAACTGAACCACAAGTATCTCTCTCTATCGTTGTGTAGGGAATACAATTGTCTAAACAAAAATTGGAAAAGGAGAAGCAAGTAAGTTCATGAATGAAATGAAATGAATTTCACTCTTGTGGATTTGATGGTCGATCGGTTTAGTGGAGGAGTGTAAAGGTTTGTTTAAGAATATGTTAAATTAAAAATCAAAAGTGTTTTTTTAGCAAATTAGGTTTTCTTTTTTTTTTTTTTTTCCTTTATGATGAAAAGCACTTTTAAGTGCTTTTGTTTTTGCATGTTGGAAGTAGTGGTTAACTTATAAAATAATGACAATAGAAATGCTTCACTAAAGCACTTTGAATGTGTTCATAGTGTGTTCATATATTTTTCTCTTTGTAATGTATTAGAGTCAAAACACACCATGGTAAATACAAAAACGCTTTTTGAGTATTTAAATATGCTTTTGGTGCCACTAAAAACATTCTAACCACATTATAAATGTTGGAATTGTGACCAAACATATATTATTTTCAATATAACATAGATATTAGTTAAGTGTTGAAACAGATTAATTTATTAAAAACCAAAAAAGAAAAATCTCAAGCCAGTGATTTATATATTTGAGAGTCTAATTTTGTAAATAAACTAAAAAATTAAAAAATAATTTCGATCAATTTATATTTATCATAACTAAAAAGATTTGATCAAATTATCTAAAATGTTAAAAAGATTAAGAGGAAATATATAAATTTATTTATCTATTTATTCTCAATAATTATTCACTGTTAAGCAACTACAGCCTAGTGGACGTCTCCAGTCATCTCCACTAGACTAGAGGAATCTTCTAGCAAGTAGAATTCGGACAAGGTTTTACACAAGTCGTGCTGCGTTTGGCCTCTTCATGGACACGTGGCGGTAAAAGTATAAGACCACAAAAACCTAGAAGAAACACGCAATAAACGACAAGAAACTCCATTGACGGTTGATCTGTCGTTTGCTAACCTTTCTTTTACCATGGCGTTACTGTAGACTTGAGTGGGTCAGAGAAAAACATGAATCTGTAATAGAATAATTTTTTAATTTATCTATAACATGAAATATTTAATTTTATGAATAAGTTTATTTTTTCATAATTGATTTTTATAATAAAAATTCCATTATTTTAAAAAGGGGAAAATACATTAGCCACTCTTTGAATTAAAAATAATTCTTTCAAAATTTTATTAGAAAGTTTATTCTAAAATCCAAAACATTTAAAGAGATATGAATAAGTTGACAATTTCGTGTTTTGTTGGTAGTGCTTTTTATAGGAAAAAATTTCGATAAATTTATAGAAATCCAAAAGTGCCTAGTTCAGTACTAATTTCAAGATATATTTATAATGATTTTTATTTGAGATAATATTAAATAGTACTCTTATGTTTTGACCTAATATCAAATAAAAAGTAAGTTTATCATTTTCATAAACTAAACTTCTGAGGTTTATTTTTTCTAATCAACTGTTAATTTTAACCCAAAAAATACATATTTACCCTACTAAAATTTATTTTCTTAATTTTAATACAAAAAAAATGAATAAAAAATAAATAAATTATACTCTCATAATAAACAAATTTATACTTTTTAGATTTTCATTTTTTAAAATTTTTTAAAATTAAGGAAAAAAATATCAGTAGGACAAATATTTATTTTTAAATATTAAAATTAACAGTTGATTAAAAAAAGTAAACCTCAAGGGTCTAGTTGATGAAAATGATAAACTTATTTTTTGTTTGATATTAGACCAAAGCAAAAAGTACTATTTGATATTATCCTATTTTTATTTTAAAATTAAATATATATTTTATTATTTTACTGATACCATATTTTCAAATCAATAATTTTACATCAATATTTTTTATTCGGAACAATTTTTGTATCTACAATATAAACATCCTAAAATTAACATTAACTATTATTTTATATTTTAGAGTTTAAATTTTTCAAATATTTTATTGTATAAAAAAAATTAAGCTGTTAGATTTGAAATTAAAAACTTCAATTAATTAGTTTGATATTACAAAAATAATATTATATAACCTGAAAGTACAATTCCAACCAACTCGCAAGTTAAGAAGCGAAAGGTCAAAGTGCGTGGATTTGAAGATGGTAGGTTAAAAAATAAAGATAGAATAGTAAAAAATTTAAAAGCATGAGAGTGTGGACACCGTACAAAACTAGTGACTAGGACAAAAATGGCACGTGCCCCCGTCTAAGTCCAAAGAAAAAGCTGGTCAAAATTAAGAGTCAAAAACGTTGGACGGACGGTAGAAAAGTGGAAACTAATACATTTAATTTTTTATTTAAACGTACTTGGTGTCCTGTAACGTTACAAGGTATCCGAAGAATATGTTGTGACCTAAAGTAGTCCTACGTTTTGTTCCATGAGGCCCTCTCTGTGACATCTTATCGAATTTATTAATTTGAATTAAATGTTTTTTTTTATTTTAATTTCTATGATTATGAGAAATTGTGATAGATTTTACATTCAAGGAGATATATATTTGTTTTGATGCTACTATTGGACAAATCTATCTGATAATATTATGATATTGTAATAAAGGGATGATAATTATAGTTATAATGAGTTGATTAAGATTTAATAACGAATAACGGGGACTAAATAATTGGGATTAAGGAGCACGTTTATGTGATGTTCTCAAGTATCAAAAACGACATTTGCCCATTACAGGAAAAGCAAAGTCTTTGAATGGCTTTGATTGCACCATAAAAGCCAAGATAAATGTGGCATCTAACCACCGACCTAACAGAAAAAATTCAATTTGGACGACCCCACAAGCTTTTCACTACTTGCATCTGCAATTCCTAATTTTCTACTTCTTTTGTTAGGTTTTGATAGCGTACAACCCTTATATGACCCGCTAACCAGATTCAACTTTTAGCATATAAAATATATGAACAGTATACTACGTGCATGCTAGGGTTTTCAATCAGAAGCCTAAAACAAAAACTTAATTTAATTACAAAATAAAATTTTCAAAATAGAATTTTAATTCAGAATCCTGGTATTAAAATTCTAAAATATATAATTAGTTTCCATTGAAATGCTGAACCGATTTGATAACGTGATCGTCTGGGACAAACCATGATGACCTCAACTTCAACGAATTAGATACGCTGATCCTTTTAGCCAACGGCTGTGATGAATGCAATGCACGAAGGCGGGTCCATCAAGAGCTAGAAAAGTACCCACGAAACCAAAACTAAACCAAACCAAACCAAACCGCCTTTCTGCAAATTGAAATTGTTGAGGGACTTGAGGCAAAGGGCGGCTGACCAACTTCTATGATTCTTAGAACCAAGACACCATTTTTTCTATTTTTTATATCTTTTATATTTTACTTGTTTTGCATTATTTGCAAATTCCAATGTCCACCGGACACGCGCAACAAGAACTCTGTGAACCCACATCACACGTGCCATCACCACTATGGACCCACCAAGCTTGGAGCCTCATCACCACCGTTAAAATCCCCTTCTAAAAATGGAAACATGGAAAACAGTAAAACACAAAATACTAACAAAGATATAATGTATTATTTCATTCCATATATAGACAACATGCATTCACTATTTTGCTTTCTAAAATACACAAAACACTATTTACATTTCAACCACAACCATTGCCAAAACTTAGTATAATGCATCCTATTATATCTTTCAAGATAAACTTTAACTTATTACCATTCCAGTCCTTCATACTTTTGTCTTATTTTTTTTGCATTTGCCCCCATCTTCTGATCTTCTCCAAACTTCTTACTTCTATTTGCTGCTTCTATATACAAGAGTACTAAAAAAAAACTAATCAGAAGAAGGGACAATGTCAAAACTACTTTGTATAAGTGAGGGGACTATTACTAGCACTAGTATTCTATAATTAGTCCCCCCATTGGGGCTCGGTGGGGAATTCCCTTTCTTCTCTTGCCGGTTCGGAAACCGCTGGCGGTTGGTGGCGGTGTTGACGGGGAGAAGCTTTGCACTTTGTTGTTATTGTTGCTGCTCTTGAGCTTGCCATGGCTACTGCTGCTGTAGGAGTCCTCAGAGTCTGATCCCATTGCAAGTCTATTCTTTCTCTTTTTCTGGAAATTCTTGGATGTTCCAACAATCTGTAAACAATAACAATTAAAACACGAGATTAAAAAAAGAGCGAGAATGTGACAACATAACTCAGAATTGGTGAATGAAGGGGCAATTCAATTTCATGTTTTCAACAGGACTTTAATGCTTCACATTGGCACTACCCCTCTTGAAAAGTCAACATATTCCAACCAACCAAACAATCTGTTCATTCATTGAATATTATCGTGTTGAATTCTTTGTTTACTTAATGACCAAGACAATAAAAATAATAATAATAATAAAAAGAACTCAATCTCTCTTTACTTTTCCCACACTTTCTCGGCAATCAAACAACAAAATTTGACAAGAAAAACTGAAGGGTAGCAACATTGTAATTACCTTGCAGCCAAGAGAGCAGAAGCGGAAGGAATCAAGAAGACTGCGGTCACAGACTTCACAGGTATTGGTGACACCTTTGCCAGGCCTAGGCTGAGGCCTCTCATTCAGGAAAACAACTCTCGCGCTGTTGATAACATAAGTCTGAACACCAGAAATGTCAAGAACTTTCTGAATTTCAGAAACCCTGATCACATCATGGTATGAGGATCTCCTTATCTGTCAATGAATCAGAAACTGATCATCATTATTGGTTGTTATGTCGACAACTGTCAATTATTAATGACAAAACAGAAAAATTAAAAAAGGGAAATCCATCAAGAAAGTATGCAAATTTCGATAGTTTTATGAGGCAATAACGAATGGATAATCAAGGGAAAACAGGGATTTTTGTTATTTGGTCGTATTTGAGCTGTTTGGAAGCTGGGAAAATGTGGAAAACAAAAGGGAAATCACACAGAAAAGTGATTATATTGAGGTGGTGTTATGTAAGAAGCTAGAATACACACGTGAAATTGATGAGTCGTATCCATCCAAAAAAAAAAGAAAAAAGAAAAAACGAGAACTTCAATTTGAAGAACAGAGTTACAGAGGCCATGAACAATGCTGAAAACTCCATGTTTGGTAGCTGAGAAAATATAAAAAATGAAAATCTTAAAATCTGCAAAACCAAAATGCCGGTTTGAGGCTCAAAGATTCATTTGACTTAAAACTGAGAAATCAATGACTTGGAAGGAAAAACAATAGTGAAATTGATTTGGTCATTTCAACTTAGTGAAATGAGAAAATAGAAAAAAAAATTAACTTAATTAAAGAAGAAACGAAATCCGGAAATCAAAAACCAGAATGCGAGAAAAGGGGGAAAATCCCAAGATTCCACAAATTGGGAAGAAAAGGGAAAGTTTTGAAAAGAAAGATTTAACATTGAACAAAAACCAAAAAAAGAATTCAAAAACTATCAAAACCCAGAAACCAAACTCGGTCAAACGAAGAAAAATCGATGAAATTCATCGACGAAAACCAAACCTGAATGGCACGATGATCCTTGTGGTAAGCCAAGCAGAGAGAGCAGAAAGCGCCATTCATACAGTCCAAGCAATACATATTGCATTCACTCTTGTGAGAATCAGCATGTAACTTGCATTGAACAAAGAAACGCTCTCTCAACAATGGCTTCAGCCATGGCGGCCACCTGTTGTCCTCCTCATCCGGACCCTGCAACCATTCAAAACAAAACAAAAATAAGCAAAACCCAAATCAGAAAACGAAAAACCCAATTCGAAACCACATTCTTTCATACCATGATTCTCCTGTTCTTGCGCTTGATTTCACGGACAGTGGATTCTTGATTTTCGATCGCCAGCTTGAACAATAAGAGAAAAACAGAGTACTCTGTTTCTGCTTTTTTTTTTCTTTTACAGCTTTCAAGCGAAGAGCAGAGAAGTTAAATATCAAAGTTGGGAGAAGAAGAGAAGATAAAGCTTTATAATAGGAGTAGACAAAAGAGAGTAGAGAGAGGCGGCTGAGACAGAGAGAGAGAGAGAGAGAGAGAGAGAGAGAGTTAGAGGGAGAGGGCAACAAAGAGCGAGAGGGCTTCTTATCTTCACAAAGTCTTCAAATCCGAACCTAAATCGGAAGCTAAGTCCAAACCTAAATGCGTTGGCTGCAAGGAACCAACCTCTATCTTTCCTTTTTATTTTTCCCTTTCATTTTCACTACACTTTGGTCTTATCATTTTCCATTTATTAAATTAATTAATTTCTTTTTTAATCACAATTAAAAAATATTATCGTCGTCACTAATTATTGAAGATTGAATTTTTTTTAAATCAGAATTATTGATTTACGAACCCAATTGGGCCTTGGGTTTTCTTCTTTTAATTTAATGATTCCTGAAGTGGCATTGCTCTGTTTGTTCGACAAGAAAATAAGAGGAAAAAAAATTTAAAAAACTGAGAGAATGTTCAATTGGAAAGAAATACATATTACAATCTTTTATTTTTTTAGGAAAATCGTTTTATTGACAGTAAAATTTTCTCTGTCTGGCTGATTTGGGAATCTACACACTTTATTTTCATTGGCTCTTATTTCGGTACCTTGTTTTGTGGCTTTAGTTGTTTCATATTTTATTTATCAAGACAAGATACCTATAAATTTTTTCTCTGCTTTTGATCTTAGCTTAATTGACTAAGTAAACTTAGCTTGGAACTTTGTTTATTCCATTTTGTTGTTTATTTTATACTTAAAATTATTGATACAAAGAACTAGACCTGAAAAGATCATGTTCATATATCATGTTAATCTCATAGTTAAAAAAATAATTATTATATCATATTTTGATTACAATAGTTAAATCAATATGGTCATGGCATCTATAGGCCAATAATTGACAATCTATATAGACATGAACCTAGATGTACTAACTACTATGTAATGGAACAAGAAATTATACTTGGTGCCTAATTTTTTTTTTTAATTTTTGGGTTAGTGCTAGATATATATTAATATAGTATATGGGTCTATACAAGTTTATATCAAGGTTGGCATTAATCATGTTGTGGTATTTGGTTTCGGTCGGCCATTCTAAAGAGAGAACAAAGTGATAATAATATTCCACCTTGAACATATGATATATTTTACTCGAATGAAAGAAAAAGATGTATCATTAACTTATTTTATTATATTGTGAAAATATATAATAAGGCGAATAAAGTAAATTTCTCCCCTTCTTCTTGACTATAGATTAAAAAATGTGTATATATCTATTGAATGGGGACACATGTAAACCATGTAAGATGAGGTGTTTGATAGATCTTTCTATGTAGCTTGCATTGATATACTTGGGCAAATTTTCTTAGGAGTCATAATTGCTTTGTTGTACCAAAAATGCATTCAAGATGATAAATGAGTTGATGGAAGACCAGATTTAATTATGATCCAATTGATGCTCCCAATTGTAAGGGTTTGAACTGCTAAAACGGCAATCTCTGTTTGCCTTTCTCTATGTATCATTATGATAAGGCAATTGCATTGACTATAGCTAATGCCTGTTGAAGAAAAAATGGGCTTATGTGACAGTTCTCTCCACATAACTATAAATTCACTTATGTTTTCGATAAGTTATGATAAATTCAAGTGATGTGTTCACCTAATAAATTTCGTAGAATGTTAGGAGAATCTTAGGTGTCTCGTGATTGTAGAGGAGGCAAAGATTTTTAACGGCTGCAAAACCAATGAGATCGGTCTGTATTTAATAAAAATCTGATTAAAAAAATTGAATAAAATTGTCTTCTATATTGGTAAAGTGTACGTGTAGATATACGTTAAGTATTAGGTTTAAACCTATCTTAATAGGGTAATTAATTAATTTAAAACGAGTATTACATATTACAGGATCTAATAATATAATTAATTGTAAGGAAGTTAGTGGGGTGGTCCAGTACAGATACAGATACAGCATCCCATGCTCAGAGAGATGATGATCACGAACCATACAGAAAATAATGGACACATTCAACTAGGGTTTTAAATGCGATTTAGAAAACAAAACCAAATTTGACACCATTGATCATGCCATTAGATGCCATAATCTTCTTTATTTTATTCATGACGAAGAATTAATCGAATCCTTTTTTTTTTTTTTCTTTTTCAATGTCCAGTTTGAATTCTTGAAAAAGATAACCAATTTGATTCTTAAAATTGTCTGCTAATTCCTCTATAATATTTTATGTTTTACAAATTAGAAGTGGCATATAATAGAATATTAATTCCACATTGAAAAATGAGAAATGGAAAATGTTAAAAAAAAAAAAAAATCTTGACATTGTAGCCATTAGAGTCAATCTCAAAAGTCAACGTTCTCTAATTGAAGTGAGTTTAAATAATTTTTTTAATGTAAAGTAAACCTAGCTTCAATTTGACTGATAGGTTACTTAATAATTAATAACAATTGATGATGGAACATTTTTTACTATTGGTTCGTTTGTAGTATTTTTATTTTTTGGTTTACAAAATTATATTTTAAAGGAAAAAATAAATTTTTAATATAAATTACAAGGCCATTTAGTATAAATTTTGAATACAATTTTTAATTGATTCAAGAAAGGTTAGAGAGACCAAAAAAAAAAAAAGTTTTGTTGAAATGTTTACAAGAAAATTATTCGAATACAATTATAAAGAAAATATAAATTTTTTAAAAAGAAAAAAAAGATCTGATTTTTTTTAATTCTAATATTGAAAATAGTTAAGAAATTTTAGATTAAAAATTTATTTACGAACCATAAACCAAGTAATACTCTAGAAAGCTCCCTATTTGACTTGTTTTACCTTCATCTTGACACATTTTGCAGTTCTGATTAGTGATCGTTGGATGGATGGAGACACTGGAGACATCAATGACAGCATAAAACACACGATTTTCGCCAAAAATATTATTTTTAAACAACAAAATAGGATAATTTCAACTTAAATAAATAAGTAGAGCAAAGCAACAAAAATGGAATAAAAAAAAATAAAATCATACGATGGTGAAATTGACTAACAACGCTAGGGTTGGATGGCTCGGGCTGATTGGCCCAGGGCTTGGCCCCTTCGGCCTCTTTTTGTTGTTGTTGTTTGTACTGCACAAAGAAGAGTCAAAGTAAACTTTGAAGCCACGGTCACGGCACACCGCACATGACCTAGAAATTGCTGCTTGGCACCTTCAAGCGTGTTTCATACAACCGTGTGTTGACCCCAAAAACTACGGCGTTTTGGAGGTCCCAACCATGGGTCCTTAGCTCACTGCTCTAATTGGGCCCCGCCTTCTATAATTGCTCTACACCCGGTCCACGAAGCGCAGCTTCGGGATTGCGCTTACGTGGGGTCCGTTTTCGTTTCAGTTCTGCTTTCTCGGCCGGCCGAGTGTTTTCGTTAGCATACGCCTCTGGTGTTTCCAATTTTTTTAAATATCCAATGAGGTTTGGACACGTCATGTAAAAGTTTGACCTGGTTGGAATTGAATTATTTTAATTTATTGAAAGAGTGATGTTGCGATTTAGAAATGTTTGAAAATTTGTGGTTTTGATGGGTTGTTGGTTTAGTTTTAGAATAATTAATAAAATGACTGTAATAGTGGCTTGATAACAACATGACGCTCATAATAAAATATCAAATTTATTGGTTATTATCAACCGCAAATAGATAATTTTGGTTTTAATTTTTAAATCACCTCTTCCACTATTGGAACAATCTGCTTCATAATAACAAATATTTAATTTACATAAGTTTTATGTCTTACTTAACATAAATTCAATATATTTGATGTTTTATTAAATCAAAATAATAGGTTTTTCATACATAAATTAATTTTTACTACAATTATTTATTGAAAATGATGTTTGAATTTTTCTTTCTATCGATGTGGAAGTTTTTATAATGGGTATAATATAGAAAATACTTGTGAAGAGCATTTTGTGGTAACACAAAGATTTATCCTAATTAAACTTTTAATTTTTACTTCCATCACTTTGTCATTTGACATGAAATGATGAATTCAACACATTCAATATGAGTTTATAATAAATATAAGATATATTATAGAAAAGCTAAATAGTTATAATAAATTATTGAAGCATATCTTAGTGCTCTATAGGATGCAATATAAAGATTTATTATCTATACAGATAAGGGGGGTGGGGGGTGTAATAAAGACGAAAATAGTGATGATGTGAAGGGGAATTGCGATGGATGAATATTAGTTAATTATGACGATATAAATGGATTTATTTTTATATTAAAAAGGATCTTTGATTGAAGGGAGCAAGTGGCAAAGAAAGTGGCATGACTTTTGTTGGGCACGAGAGGCAAGCAACTTGTTCTAATCTTTTTGTCTTCTTTACACACTTTCATTTTCGAAAGTATTATTATTATTATTATTTTTATCTCTTTGTAAAATGACTTCACACACCCTTATTGGACTTTATAATTTACCTTTTGCTAATTTCATGGCCTCAATTTGACCTAAACACTTGATCTCGGCTTCCCTTGTGACTTCTGGTTGGAGGATTATGACTGAGATATGATATTTGCAACCACATTTTCCAATTGGGTTCCGGTTTAAAACGAGATTTAAGCATACTATACATATAATAAAGGATTATACAAATGAAATGGGTTAATTGGGTTGTTGAGATTTTGAAAGTTTTGATACAAATAATCATATAAGTCCTATCTGAATTGACGAGATTTCTTTTCACCCTTTTAAATTGGAACCCCACAAGGCCGGTTGTGAGTGGTTGAAATGAACAAGGCAATTGTGCCGTGTTACAGTTTGCCTCTGTTCTCTTCGGGGTTCCCAAAGAAATGAAAATGCGGCGGGGTTGCAATTTGCGTGGAGTTGATGCGTAAAACGTTTTAAATAATTTATTGGCAGAGTCGGAAGCCCATTGTCAAAAGCAACAAAGAACAGAAATCCAGGGCATTTCATCCTCATTTCATGGAGATTTCCAATCCCCTAACTTTATTTAATTTGCTCTCTTTCCTTGCAACTTGAAACTTCACTTACTCGACAATCATACTTTCTCACTTGTTTAGTAACATTATTAGGTGAGCAACGTAGCAAATTAGGGTAAGGTTCGAGGAAGCATTTGAGTTTAAATTACTATTATTAATTTTTTAAAGTTAGAAACTTAAGTTATAATATTTCAATTCTATATATATTTAAATCCCTGAATGCCTATGCAAGTCTTTGCTTAGTCAACATGAAGCCCATAAATTTTGTCTGCGAATAAAGCCAAAATTTATCGATCTTCCTTGGTAAAATACAAACATAACCTATTGACTTCAATTAGAATTTATTTAAAAATAACTTTAATAAAACTTTTTGATTGACGGCTAAGAATAACTAAAATTTGATCATAACTTTATTTAATAATTATTTAGATAAAGAAAATAACTTATTTTTATTTTTCTATTTTATATTAACATTTAAATACTATCAACAAACCATCAATGAAAGACCATAAATTTCACAAAAATAGTATCTAAGCGACACGTGTTCATTATTTTTGTAAAAACCTAAAGATAATAGGTGAAATTTACGTGTTTTTGTAAACATATAAATTAAACACACTTTCATTAACTTAAATATTATTTTGAAAAATAGATAAAACAGAACCTAAGTAATTAGATAATATTAAAAATTCTGGTGGGTCAATGGTGTTATGCTTTCGTCAATATATATATGTATGTGTGAATGATACCTAACGAGAGCATGAAAAAGTAGATTGATGTATTCCCAAAGTACAAGATAGGATCAAAATTGTAAAAAAATGCTTTCAATATTTGCCCACTTAGTGTGCTTCAATGCAACGTGAAAAACAAGTTGGTTAACAAGCTTATTCTTCTTTACTTTGAAAACCTTAAAGTAAAAGTTGTTTGTTTATGGGTTTCCACACTCCAGCACAGTTTGCGAAAATTTTAGGAAAAAAAAAATTGCCGAGTAGACAATGACATGTTTCAACGTTTAATTTTAATTTAAATAATCAGAGATTTCTCTGTCGCTCATATATTAATTTCATGCAAATGTAATTATTAACCTATCACCATCGCTTGGAAATTAGAGCTAACACTTTCTAGCCCAATACGCTTTGTGAAATTGTTCATCACTTCAAGAGTATTCGGAATGCAAATTATTACATCGAGAACTCCTTTGATACTAGTTTTAGATAACTTGATCGTCTTTCTCTATAAACTTCAGGACCTCCCTTTGACCATAAATATAGAACTCAAATTCAGAGTACAAGGCATAACAAGTCCATAATATAAACTAATTAAATAACCTACAGATCATTTTGGATATGATCTCTTCTTTGATTAGGGTTTAACGTACTTTTAAGATTCATGAAACGAGTGGCTGTGGTCAATTTAGAACAACCCAAGTACTCATTCCCTGTATAAAAAATTTATGCCCTAGCAAGGGGAAAAGAGAAACTAGCTAGCTAGTCTCCTTAGTGGGAAGAATATATTCTCATATATTGTACACTTGAAAATCCCAAGAGAATATGCAAGAAACTTAGCATAATCCTTCCAAGAAATTACATGGAAAGCTCATTGTGAGGACCAAGAAAGCTAGCGGAAACCTAACCCACCCATGCATACATATAATATAAAAAAAAAATCAATTAAAGTCGTAGCCTTTGAAAAGTTGTGTGAAAGAAACTACCCATCTATAATAGATGGAACCTTTTATCATTACATACATTATGATTTATGACCAATAAATAATGTCTATATGTGATTTGATCATTTCTTTTGCATTATTTGCTATACATTCATTCATCTTCTCACAGCACAGTTACTTTTCCTTTCAACTTTAGTTAGGTTTGCCCGATTCTTCACCATAATATGATAATGACTCTGAAGTGATTCCAATCATGTGATGGTTTGTGCTTTCACACAATTTGTTATTGGTGTCTAAGAGCTGTTAAAATTGTACTTCTTCCAAACAGTACTAGGAGTAGTACTCGACACTTTATATATGTATTCTATGAATGAATTTCTTTGTGATATGAACTTGTTGAAGTAGCTACGATATCAAATCTTACCATTTAATTTATCTTTATTTAATGATTTTTTTTTTTTTTGAACATCTAATGAATGTTTTATCAAATAAGAAAAAAGAAAACTTATCATGTCGACACAGCCCTGCTCCGTTCTAAAAGACATCACGATCTTTTATGGCATTGTAGCCCCTAGTTCTCCACGGCCCATTATAAGCCCAAAGAAAATATCCACATTAGAAAGTCCATGGATTGAAATTTTGGGCTTGCATTATCCCAAGCCTCATGATATGGTAGACTGAAGAAGCCCAATAAACATCTCATAACTTTTTTTTTTTTTGAAAATGAATAGTCAAGTCAAGTTGACTAATGATCTAATTCTCACACTGTTATTTCTTAACATATCTTGATTTGTCATAAAAATCTAGTATGGTAGCTACGTTTGGTTATACGTTGGCTGTCACATATCATACTAAATGATGCCTAACCTCTAAAAATTAGAAATTTGTACTTTATGGGATATTTGTCTTATTTTTATAATATTTTAAAATTATATAATGTGAATTATTTTTCTTTACGATATATCATTATTTTATCTAAACACTTATTAGTCAAAAAGTTAGGCTTATTAGATTTATTTTTTTTAAGAATTAAATGTTTTTATATTTCTTTTCTTTACCATATCATTCAGTTTTTTATGTGTTGATTTATTTAGTTTTCAGCCAAGCCATAGCCATGGACTCATGAGCCTCGAAGCATAATCAAATAATACAGGCTTGCAAGATTTGATCTCTCAGTCCAAGAACCCTTCTTTTTTTTTTTTTTTTTTATAAAACTGGCCCGTCAACACAGCAGCCTGATCTCAGGAATCAGGAGCCTCTTTCTATAAACATTATCCCAAGGAAGCCAGCCAGCCAGCCCAGCCTGAAACAATTGCTACTTTCTCAACGTGAGGCCCTGTAAGTGTAAGATACTTGCTTCCGGTATGCGATTGGATTAACCAAACCAGCTTTCGGCTTTCTCTTTAGTATAAAAGCTTGCTAGCTACGGAGAGTTTGTCAAATTTGTCTAATATTTGACTTGATCAGAAGAAATTTGTGATTAGGTGAGAAAATCAAATCAAACGACACGAAGTCAAGTGAACAAGTGCCCATGTCGTAGTGGAGCCTGGCAATTTCTATTTGTTTATCTCCACAACAAGATAATGAAATCTCAATCGTATTTTTTGACTCAATTCTGTCGTATGATGGAAAACTTGTAGTATGTAGAAAATTTGACTAATTGAATAAATATAATCAGAACACAAATAGGAAAAATTATGTGTCATGTATAAAAATTTATTAAGAATAGCAAATTGAAAGTGACAAATTTAATTAAAAGAATGAGATCTTACATTACTTTGAAGAGCCAAGTATAGCAGGGTTGTTGGGTTCACATGCACTCTTTCAGCTACAAAACATTTCTAAAGATTAAATTATTCAAATTAAACTTGGTCAAGGACTAATTATTCAACACTAATGTTGTTAACAATCAACTTGTGACAGCAGTTGACAGTTCTTTAAAAAAAAAAAATTTTATAGAGAATGGATGACTGTGAATCCCATCACTCAAGGGATTTGATTTGTAATTCTATTGAATGCATTATATACGCCCTAATGCAATTTTATTATATATTATTTAAGGATAAATAAGACATTTTTATTATATATTATCCTCCCCTCCAAATGCAATTTTAATAGGATTGAATCAGAGTAATTACGTAGACCCTAATGTTTTGAGTTAATGACATTTAACACTTTTTGAGTTTCAGAAATTATTTAAAATCCCCTCACCATTAGTTTGCCACGATGCCATCAGTGAAAATAAATAGAAGGCAAAATAAATAAATAAAATAAATTTATTTTAAAAAATTAAACCTCAACATCAACCCCACAAGATTAAAATTCAGATTCCACACTTTTTATCCGGATTTGATGTATGACACAACATTAACAAATTTCAACTTTGATGATTCAAATATTTATAAAGCATAACTAAAGATTTATAATTATATTCTTTCTAAAAAAATTAAAGTCAATGATTCATTCACGAGTTAAGTTTTTTGGATAAAAATAATAATATTATGGACATTTAAAATAGATCCATATATTATATCCTTTTTTCTCATAAATGGTAAATAACAATTGCAAGAATGAACGTTCGAAATTTTAGAACCTCAATGTGTTAAATAAAAATTATCTAAAACGATGGTTGAATAAACTAGTTGTCCCAAAATAATGAAAATTATGACTTTGATATTATACTCGATTTTATTTACATAATGTTACATATATAACCAATCTATATAACTAACTCATACAATTTTATATTTGTATATTTTTAAAGGTTGTTTATAGATTTCTTATTAAAATATCTCTAAATATAATTGCATACAATTTTTGTTCATTTGGTTGATAAAATTACTAATAATCTTATTTCTATTATTAATATTCAATAGTAACTTGGACAAACAAAACGAAAACGGTGTGTTTTAACTTGTAGACTATGTAACTTTAAGAAAAGAAAAAAAAAAAAAGAAAATCTTTTAGATGATTTTGGCAACTTAAAAAAATTATTAAAAATGTGTACCATGTCTTAGGTTGGTTCCATCCGTCCGTGTGTTGGTAACTATACTTGGAAAGCTAAGCTACATNGAAAACGGTGTGTTTTAACTTGTAGACTATGTAACTTTAAGAAAAGAAAAAAAAAAAGAAAATCTTTTAGATGATTTTGGCAACTTAAAAAAATAATTAAAAATGTGTACCATGTCTTAGGTTGGTTCCATCCGTCCGTGTGTTGGTAACTATACTTGGAAAGCTAAGCTACATATTTATGACTGATAAAGTCTGATCATCATAAAAGCAAGTATTAACAAACAACATTTTTGTCATTAGATTAATAAAACGTTTTTCTTATTATCAAATAAATACTCTCATTACATATTTATTTCATTTATATATTTAATAAAAAATATAACGAGTATGTATATGCAGCATTAATCCCTTGGATTAGTCTACATCCCTCTACAGTTTCGGTGATATAAACACATGACATGCGCAACATTTGACTGCTGCACGTGTGTTTGATAACGTTAGAGATTACCTGATGCGACAAACAATTAGTATAACTTTGAATAATGATCCGATGGTCAAATAAATAAAATTGTTGACTATCTGACGGTTGTGAATACATCAACCAAAATTTACTAGGGAGAGGTAGGACCCACTTCAGTGACCAGTCCCATTCGTGCCATACCAGATCTCTGAGTCATCGAACATCCGTCACTTGAAAGCATTTTACTCTGTCACTCAACTCAAGGTTATTCCTGTAAATAAGTTTAGAAATTCAGGGCAAATACTTGAACAACTTGAGATCAGAAAACGCTGCCGTTTTTCAACTAGTTTTAATCATGGTTCCTTAACTATGGTTGGAGTTCCTCCACCAAATCAAACCTTCCCCTTCTATAAACCTCACCCGCTTTCAAAGCCACACAAGAGAGAGAAACAAAAACAAACGCAAAAACCAAAACGGAAACAGAGGGAGCAAAAGCAACTAAACTCACCATAGCTGAAAGAAAGAAGAATGGCAGCGGTCTACTTGGACGAGGAGGACGTGTGGAAATGTCAAAAACACCCTTCCAAACGTCACCGTTCGGGAGTCTGCCCAACCTGTCTCCGTGACCGCCTCTCCTCCCTCTGCCCTGACTGCGCTCACGTTCGCCCTTGCGCTTGCAGCGCGGTGACATCGTCTTCCTCGTCCTCGTCTTCGTCGTTCTCTCGGTTCTCAGTCTCAGGAGGCGAGAATTTCTCGGCCGCAATCGGAACTGTCGGCCGGGTCAGCAATTTGATAGAGAGTGAGCCGGCTTTTCGGAGATCGAGATCCGTGGCGGTTCCTTTTCTCCGGTCGAAGTCAAAGGTAGTTGAAAGAATTGATTTGGTGGGAAACGAAGTTAAGAATAACGGAAACAGGAGTAAAACGACGACGACAGTATCGTTTTGGTGGTGGCTGAAAGGAGGTAGTAAAAATAACGAAGACAGTAGGGGTAGTAGTGACGTGGAAGAAGAGAGGAGAGTGAAGATGAAGAAATCGAGGTCTGTGGCTGTTACGACGTCCGATTACGGGAAGCCAAAGGGAGTGAAATGGTACTTTCCTAGTCCGATCAAGGTTTTCAGGCAGTCTCGGTTAGCTAAGGTTGTCGTGCAAGAACGCTCCCCTATGTACAGAGGTTGATTTTTATTTTCTAAAATAATTTTGTAGAGAAATCAAAATAATTATGTCTCTTAAAATTAACTCATAATTTTCTTTTTTCTTTTTCCATTTATATAATAATTTGAGTGACACTACTGTCATGTATTTGTTAGTTTCCGAAAATTGTAACCTTTTTATTTTAACTAAATGTAATTCTCTTATGAACCTCAATTATTATTATTATTTTTTTTGGTTCCCTCTCTCATACTTCTTGAAATGCTATGTTACCATTGATAATGATATTATTTTGATTTTTATTTTAACATTCATATTACATCTAGAAGTTATACCAAAACGACAACTTAATTATTTAAACACGTCAATAAGATATGATAAGTTAGTGTTCATTGTGGCATCAAATCAAAATTATTGTGAAAGATTGAGTGATGCTAAAAATTGGGTATTGTTTGGGATGATCATGATTTAAATTTTATAAATTTTTTGGACTAAATTTAAAATTGAGATAAAGCCAAATAATTGTTGGCATGAATGGGCTGGATTTAGTGAAGAATCTTCAAGTATCATCTGCCTCATTCATAATACTAATTAAATTGTTAACTAACAGATGGAAATTTGGACCCACTTGCCAACATGGGGTGGGTTCAATGCAACAAAAAATCTAAGGGTTGAAAATTAACCATTGTAAATGCTCTTTTATCGTAATTAGTGAATTTGGTGATTTTGATAGCTTTTCGTGGTCAATTAGTAGATACGCCGTTGTCATTCTTTGCCTAATTGAAAAGGACCACCTCTGATGCTAGTGGTAGATGTTTATAGGTCACCACTTTGACATTTTTCATTTTTTAATATGTCATTATTGGAAAATTACACAGACGTTGCTCTCCATCTTTTCCATTATAATTTAGAGATATGCTANAGAAGAAGGAAATCAATTTTTGGATTATTGGTTGAATGACCACTACAATTATAATTTTAATTTACATGCCCAATACAAATTTGAACCTAGTTGATTTGATTAGTCACGTACAAATTTTAATGCAATGATGTCGTTTAGAGGTATTTTTAACTATAGATTTCGTATATAGAAGATGCCAACTGCTTAATTGGTTATTCGATTCGCCTGGATCTCTTCGTCATTTAGTTGAGAATCTTCCAGTACGTTTAGCTTCCTTCTGTATAATTCTAGCCAATGATGGTTATTGACCCCACTTATTTTAAGAAACGAAAAAAANTATAAAAAAATTGATGTAATTAAATAGAGAAAAAAAAAGTAATAATAAGATAAGATTTGATTCTAATTGAACATATAATGAATTTAAAGTTAGTCATACTTATAGGAGACATTATTTTATCATGTGGTAAGATTATCAAGTCAATAACAACGGTTCAAATTGCTAAAAATTTTGAGTTATTATCACGACATATTAAGGTATGAACCGATTTTAATTTTCGATTATTAATGGTAACGTTAAAGAGCATATATTAGGATCATTAGTAGTTAAAAAATGTCTAGTATGATTGTGAATTTAAGAAAGTTACATATTTTGTAAGTATCAAAAAGAACAAAAATCTATAGTTGAATTAGGTCAATGGTTGGAGCATATAGATGGCAATTATTTGCATTTAATTTCGATAAGTTCAGTTAACAATTTCTATTGAATATCTCTAGATTTGTTGTTACTCGTTATCAGTCACTCGGGTCCTACCCTAAAATAATATACAAAATATATTATTGAAGGCAATGAAGAAACCAATTTGTTGCATATTGTATGTAGTGCTAATAACAAAGCTATTATAACCTCTGATGATGCATATATGCATCATTCCATTTTCTTTGTTTCATTTCTCATAGCTGGACTACTGACCCATTTCCTTTGTCTTGTTTTTCTCATTTCGTGCACTTGCTTAATTTTATAATCTTAATAATTTCGATCAAATGCTTCTTTACTGACTACTACTGGAATTTGTCAAAAGTTTCTCTTTGATTTCAGATTGAAGAACTTCTTTATAATTGCCACTAAAACTAAATTTAAAAAAAAAAAAACTATATGTTTAATATATTTCAAATCACGAGAATCTCTACTAATATTTAAAGTAGAAAGTTAAAATAATATTAAAAGCTAAAGATGGTCGGATCGAGAAGGATGAACCAAGAGGACAGCAATTTTATATGCAAATTTGAGGAACCTCGGCACATGGATATAGATGAATGAAGAAGATACTTCCAGTCAAAACTGAAACAAATAAATAAATAAATTATTATGAGTAGCATTGAACCAGTGATTCTTTTAAAAGACATTCTCCTAGGTCAAAAAGCCTCTATTATTATTATTGGTTTTTTCGAATTTTAATTTAATGTTACTTTATTCGATGATTTAATGGAAGAATAATATTGTTAATTGAACCTTAATTTAAAAGATTTTATCATAATTGTAATGTCAAATTACCTCATAAGATGAGTGCTGTAAGGTTAATATTATTGATTCCGAAATGAAAAAACCAACTGTCTAATATCTTCTACCAAATCACTTTTTGAAGCATGTCTTGATTCTAAAGCTAAATTTTTTGAGACATAACAGATGTTTGGCCAGGGATTCTCCATTATTTACCTTTAAAAAATCAACCCACTTGCTTGCCCTAAGCTAATTATAAGCTGCTGAATCCTAACGCGCCCAACTCTCCTGCTTCCTCAAAAGGCAACAGTCTACAACTAGCCATTTGTTAGGTTATAAGTTTCTATCAACTCGAGTAGCTAGTTCATGCGAACCCTTTTCTATAATCGATCAATCTAAATCAAATATAATTTATTTTTGGATCAAATTATTTTATGGATTGAATTTCACTCGACCGTCATTAACTTCATTGCGTGCATAATAGAAGACTAGAAGTCTACACAGATTGACATTTACCAATTAATTAGTGTTAAATTGGGATGGGTTTGGTCTATCAGCCATTTAGATCATGTAGTTAATCTTTCCTAATCTAAGAAAAGTTTGGTTGAGCAGTCAGCAACTTTGGGCCAAACTTTTGGCAACTATGCACTTACTAACTTTTAATCACTTTTCCTTGGTTTAATTACCTCTGTTAACAATTTTGTTGAATATATCGAAATTGTAATGTCATTTCCAGGCGTGAGAAAGGATTTGGAAGTTGGGTGTGAAGAGAATCTTGGGCTCTGACTTTTGGATATTATTCAACCCGAAAAGCCAGCTGAAAGTTGTTTTCAAGTGACCCACGTCCCCTTAAGTTTTGCGAAGAGTGTGCTTTTGAGAAGAAACATCCAAACAAGCCACTACAAACGCTTAGCAGATTTGAGCTAAGCATTGGAAGTAGGGGCCAGAATTTCATTGCTTCCCTTGAAGAACACGTACGATAAAGCCTCTTTTCATATGCTCTGAAATCAAGAATTATTTCATGTAAGATAAAAGCCCTTTTCGAGCTCCTTTTCCTTCTCTATACAAGTACCTTGTCCTTCATTTATCAATAAAATAAAAAAATTCATTTCCTCTTTTCTTTTCTGGAAGCAAATTAAAGAATAATTTAAGATTTCAGGAAAGAAATGAGAAAATGTTCAACCAAGTGGAGAAAGTGTACAAAACAAAAAATGAAAAAAATGGTTGAAAATCTTTTTTTTTTTTTTTTAATAGTTAAATTTTAGTGGGGGAAACTTTTTTGATCTATATTTATAAGATGTGATGGAGGCTGACAAAGAGATGTTGTCATATCAATTATCTAAGAGAAATAATTAATTATAATCTTCTTATCTTTTCTATAAAAATCAAATTTAATAATTAAGGAACAAATATATTATATTGGAATGGTCTTATTTTATATTTGAAGATTCAACAAAGTAACGCAGAAAGTGTTGCTAATCAACTTCTATGCCAACTCATAAGTGCTTTTTCTTACGAAGCTGCCATCTGCCACCCAAAGTCCAAAGAAAATTCAATTCAAACCATCTGCCATCTACTTCCTACTTTGGTATTCAGAATCAGAAGCCACGAGGTTACGAAATCGCTTGCTGTCAAAGACTGGTTCAGAAAGTGCTTTTCCACATTCATTCTTTATAATAAAAAATTAAATCTGTCTTTATTTCAACACAATTTCTATATTCATTGGCTATTGAGAAATATATAATAAAATAATGGGTCGATTAAAAGAAAGAAAAAAGAAATATGTGCAAACGAGCTTTAGTTGTGGAAATTGAGAGCTTGTTGACATGCAAAAGAAATGAGAGCTTTATAGTCGGTAGTATTCAAACTTAGAATAAGGTTTGAATTCCAAGCAAATAATTAATCTATGTAATACGAAAACAACGTAAAGATAACAAATAAATTTTGTATACAATTTTTTCTTAAAACAAAATTCACGCAATGAAAACAACAACACATACAATCACTATAACAACATTGCCTTACTAACAAAGTTCCATAATCGTTGGAACTTCAATCCGGTTAGTATATATTAAATTTATTACGTACTTGACTTAAATTATAGGAGTTCGTTAATATTTGATCAATTTTTTTTTTTAATTTAAACATCATGACCGTTTAAAGCTTGATACTATTTATCAGATATTGTTTGTTGTCAAACACAAAATTTTGATATCTAAATTTTCAAAAGACGGGTCAAATTTTAAACACTCTCTTAACATTAAAAAGACTCTTATTGTCTCATATAAAATTTTTTAAAGAAAATAAGATTACAATTTAAATAATCTTATTATATATAAAAATAAGGGTAATCTTAACGTGTATTTTAAGGGCATGTTAATTTTTACTATGTATAGACATACAACGACGGTCTTAATGTTACTTTCAAAATAGTAAGGAGGTTAGTTACCATCAAGATCTAATGGGTTAAACTATACTTAAAAGTAAAAAACATATAAATTTTAGGTAAATCCAATTGGAGTATTCTTCTAATTAATCTATACACCTAAGAGTTCTGTCAACATCATCAATCACAACTACTACAAGGGGATATCATGATCAAAACAAGACGTGCACGTTGCACCAAGTTAAGGTAATTAATCTTATAATTAATTAGCTTAGTTTGAGCTGAATATATGATTGGCAGGGCATGGACGAGATATATATTTGTAGGATTCAATGCACAGGCAAAGAATATTAATTATAAACACCAAGTAGAGTGCATACTTTTCGAACGACTCCAAACATTAATGCATATGAATCTGACCACTCGAACTCAATTGTTTTTCATTGATAATCTCTCTGTCTAGGGCTCCTCTCCTATCGTGCATGGGGTCCCCTTGTACATACATATCTTCTTGTAAACAAGTTTTGTTCCTTGCCCAGTTTTTACGCTAAGATTTCTCAAGTAGAAATGTCAGTTCTGCTATTTCCCTTTATCCCAACCCCACCGTCGTTGCATAATTTTGGAAACACTTGCATGTTTTCCATGAAAACAAAGAGTTATCTTCCTTAATAATGCTTTTGATGGATAATGTTTTTATTTGTTTGTAACTATTTAGTGTCGTTTTCACATAGAGTGATGCTATTTGTACTTATAATATAGCTCTTTACGACCTATTTTTATACTATTTACTATCGTGTAATTGTATTTCTACATTTAAATTGAATAAGCGAGAAGTGGTGTGCGTAGAAGAAAAAATATATAACCTTTTGGATCACATTTTTCTTCTTTTTTTTCTTTTTATAGATTAAACAAGATAATAAAAATAAATACGTAAAAATATTATAAGTGCTATCATAATTTTCATTTAATCAATATTTTAAAAGCAACTCATGTTTTTTTATTTTTTTTGGTTTATTTGTTGCAAGACTATCAATTATCTTTCTATAGTTGTGATTTACAAGTGTGAACAACAGAAATTTTCTACAAAGAAAAAGTGTAGAAAAGTTATGTTCATCTTTTACCTAATTTGTGATATTATTTTATTCTTTTATTTATGAATAATTCTTTTAAAATCATTTATTTTTAACAACTATTGTGATATTATTTAAATAAATGATTTTAAAAATAAATGGTTGTTAAAAATAAATGATTTTAAAAGAATTATTCATAAATAAAAAAATATAATTTATTATTGTTGATTTTTTGTCAAAAACTATTTAAGAATTTAATTTATGATTCCATATATTTTTTTAAATGAAAGATGAAAATAAAAATAAGATGAA
>JANKKB010000448.1:0-14245 GCA_026225775.1 Bursera palmeri
TATCTTTATAAACACTCAAAGAAGATTGCGACAGCCGAAAAAGGAACCATCAAATGAAGTTAATGCCAAATTAAAGGCTTAAGCAAGCAGGACAGAGTAGCGTAGTGACAGTAGTCGCTGGTCCCGTATCGACACGCGCTATTAATGCGATTGTAAATGGAAATGAACAGAATCCAAACCGATACACTGAGAAAAATGGATCATGGTTATGATACACACACAGAGGGTAGGAGCGTCCCCACGTTTGAAAAGAAGTGTAGTTTAAAGAAGAAGCAGGTGGGCCACTGGGACGCACTGATGGCCCCACCTCTTCCACAAATACGTTCACATCTGCTCTCAGAAGCTAAAGTGCACTGCCTATACAAAGCAAAGTTTTCTCTTTTATTTAATTTTATTAAAAAAAAAAAAAAAAGCAAAAGCAACATTAACCATCAACAAAAGCTTTAGTTGCAGCTGCAGAGGAGTCTGTCCACAGTCTAGAGAGAGAAAATCTAAACAAAACAAAAGCAAAGAAGGAGCTCCGAGCTCTACTCGCTCGGGCTCTACAACCCTTCATTTATTTTCAGAGTTTCTAGAGAGCGAGCTTGTTGAAATGCTTGCTTGATTCTTGTCCAAAACTTGCTGCTCTGTCTTGCTCTTGGTTTGTCCGTAAAGATTCTTATCATTGATTTTAACTGGTGCGTTTTTATTTTATTTTATTTTGGTTTCTTTGTTTGAGTGAAATGGATATTCTACTTTTGATTCTTTTTTTTTTTGTTGTGGTTTTGAGATCACTATTTCTATTTGTACCATTACTCGCTTTGAATTCTTCAGATTCTTCTCGTTTTGTTGAATATTTTGCGTAGAATTCAAGTGTGTATGTTGGCAATGTGCTGTGCTCTTCAATGATAATAGACAAAACATGTAGAATTTCATATTTTGGCTTTCTTGACCTTGTGTTTTTTTCCCGCTTTTTGGTTGGGGTTTTGATTTAATATATCGTAATAGTATGGTTTTATTGTTAGTGAAGTTAATTATTTGACAGGTCATTTGCTTGATCTGCTGAGGTAAATTAGGGTTTTCTACTCGCAAACGATTTTGATTTAGGGGTAGTGAATCCCGATTCCTGATCTATCTGTATTTATATACTTAATGAGGTTCTGAAACTCATTGTTCATTGTAATGAATCAAAATTTGCTGGATTTTTCTTCTTCTTTTTGTTCTGGTTCTGCCCAGAAAATATAGGGATAGAAAGTTTAAATAAAGAGCTAGAATATGGAGTATATATGGTAGATGCGACTATTGCTACTTTATATGCCGTTTACAGCAGATATCTCATGATCTGGAAACCTAGGTGCTGATTTTCTATGCCATTATTGATATTATATATATACATACATATATATATATAGGTTTAATTCTGGTTTTGTATGTGTGGGATTGGATTGATGATATTTCTACTTTTAGTAGCCTACTGATAGGAAAGTTAATGTTATTTCTACTCTATTATGTCATTTTGAATGTTTGTTTAGATCTAAGCTGTGAAATAAATAGTTACTAAACTCACTCTTATTCTCGTTTGTAGGGTTGTTTTGTCGACAGATTATTCCGTGTAAAAGGTTCTATGGTCATCAGACATGGAAAAGGTTCCAGAATCAAAGGCACTTCCTGGGAAATTGCCGGTTGCGGTCCGGATATCAAATTCTTGCTTGGCCCCAGGGTTGGAAATTGGTCAGGTATCAAACGTGCATAGAATTTTGATGAGAGAAGTGGTTCGATCTAATGCAAGAGACTTCCAAGATTCAGACTCACCTCCTCCTGTAAAGTCATGGAAGGGAAAAGATTCTTTGCCTGACAGGGAAGAAAATATGCCTGATATTGTTACATTTAAGGGAAACGATGATTTGTTTGATGATGGTGGCTCTAGTTCTTTTTCTGGGGCTAGTCATCCTGCAGAACCAATTGATACAGATCTAATGAAGCAAGTCTATGTACCAATTGGTCAAAACAAATCTGATCCTGCTTGCCTGATGAAAAGCTTGTCAAGGAAAGGGCCTTTTCTAGAAGATCTTTCAATCAGGGTTCCCCAAAAGAAACCAATCCCAGCTGTTCTCTCACCAGCAGAAAGTTTGGTTGATGAACCTTGTGACCTAGGTGCATTGTCATCTCCATTTTCAGTTCCTCGTGCATCACAAAATACCGAGAACTCGCTCCTTCTGCCAGATTCAGAGGAGAAGGAATGTGTGTGGGATGCTTCTTTGCCTCCAAGTGGCAATGTAAGTCCACATAGTAGCATTGACAGTACTGGCGTTGTCACGGCTATGAGCATCGTCAACAGCTGTGCTAGTACATATCGGAGTGATGCCATTACAAGTGATGGCATGCTTAGTGTGGAGAGGAACTGTGAAAGTGCAAAAGGGAGCATTAGAGGGGATTCGCTTGAGAGTGCAAAGACTAGTATTAGCCGAGCAAGTGATAGCAGCGGCCTAAGTGATGATAGTAATTGGAGCAACATTACTGGGAGTGCCAATAAACCTCACAAAGGAAATGATCCTAGGTGGAAGGCTATCCTCGCCATCCGAGTGCGAGATGGAATCCTGGGCATGAGTCATTTTAGATTACTTAAACGACTTGGTTGTGGTGATATTGGCAGTGTGTATCTCTCAGAGCTGAGCAGTACTCGGTGTTATTTTGCAATGAAAGTAATGGACAAGGCATCCCTTGCTAGTAGGAAGAAGTTGACTAGAGCTCAGACAGAGAGGGAGATTTTGCAGCTATTAGACCATCCATTTCTGCCAACTTTGTATACACATTTTGAGACTGACAGATTCTCTTGTTTAGTCATGGAATATTGTCCAGGAGGTGATCTTCACACTTTGAGGCAAAGGCAGCCTGGGAAACATTTCTCTGAATATGCTGCAAGGTACAGTTTTTAATCTTCTGACATTCTCTTAGCTTTGTTCCCCGGTTCGTTGTTGTTTCAAGTATCAACATACAACAAGGGTTTATGTCTTTGTTTTGTTTTTTGTAGCATGATCTTGTCTTGCATTTTGAGAATTTTGGGTAAATATGTTGTAAGAACTAGAAAGGATGGCTTCTTTCTTTCCTGTTTTAGGATGTCAGGACTTGGGAGTTTTTGAGGGTGATTAAGGAGCCTCTATGAGGAGATGGATTGAAACAACAAGTACATTTGTGGGCTTGCCAACACAAAATCCTCCTCCTCTCCTTATTTCACTTTTTCTCAATTCTTGACCCCTTAGACATCTTAAATTACATGTTGCCCTTCCCCTTCTATAGGACAATGCTTCACTAGTCCCCTTTTACCTTTGATTCCAGAGTTCTTTCTTTGATGCTATTGCTCTCATAGCTGACAGGTGATTTAGATCTCCACGTTAGTGATATCCTTGGATGCTCTTGACATGCTTGTTAATGTTTCTGAGTGATAATTGTCTTTTGCCACTGCTTTAACTTATCATTTCCTTTTAGTGATGCTAGTCATTTGAGTGCTTGTTTTTAATGCACGAAAAACATAAGTTGCTTAGACTATATACAATTAAGCTGCAGTTCATTAATGTTTGGTCTGGTATATATCACATTTAGTAAGAAGGCTATAGAGCTAATGTCTCGGTTAAATGATGTTTATCATGTTTGAGATGACATTTGTATCTGTATGTCTTAGTTGCAGGTGAAAATTTATTGGACAAGTCTAAACCATTTACTTTTCCTCTTCATATGCAGATTTTATGCCGCAGAGGTTTTGTTGGCACTTGAATATCTCCACATGCTCGGTGTTGTATACAGAGACCTGAAACCTGAAAATGTTCTTGTCCGCGATGATGGTCACATTATGCTCTCAGACTTTGACCTTTCTTTAAGATGCACAGTTTCCCCCACTCTGATAAAGACTTCATCATTTGATTCTGATCCATCAAAGCGGGCAGCTGGGGGTGCGTTTTGTGTTCAGCCTGTCTGTATTGAGCCCTCATCTGTATGCATACAGCCTGCGTGTTTTATTCCCCGGATATTCCCTCAGAAAAGCAAGAAGAAACCCCGAAAACCTAGATCTGACCTTGGCTTGCCAGCTAGTACACTTCCAGAGCTTGTTGCAGAGCCTACTGCAGCCCGGTCCATGTCGTTTGTCGGAACCCATGAATATCTAGCCCCTGAAATTATCAAGGGGGAGGGCCACGGTAGTGCAGTGGATTGGTGGACATTTGGCATTTTCTTGCATGAACTACTGTATGGTAAAACCCCATTCAAGGGCTCAGGAAACCGTGCTACATTGTTTAATGTGGTGGGACAACAACTCAGATTCCCAGAATCACCAGCGACCAGTTATGCAAGTCGTGATTTGATAAGAGGCCTGCTGGTGAAGGAACCACAGCACCGGCTAGGCGTGAAGAGGGGAGCCACTGAGATAAAGCAACATCCATTCTTTGAAGGTGTGAATTGGGCTCTAATAAGGTGCAGTACACCACCAGAGGTGCCAAGACCGGTGGAGACTGAACTTCCTGGGAAATTTGGACCTGTTGATCCAGTAGGGGTCAGCAGCAGCAGTAAAAGGATGGTGGGTACAGAACCAAAGTCTGGGGGTAAATATCTAGACTTCGAGTTCTTTTAGTTGGGGATGAAAGGGTTGGTTGTTGTGCTGTGTTGTATTTGTATCATCAGTTATCCAGTTAGAGTTTGCCTGTGCTGATAATCCAGTTCAGCTTCCTATATCTTGAGAGAAAAATTCATCACATCTGGAAATCAATAGCTTAAGTTTACAAAGCTTGTCTGATCACACCGTGATCATCGCAATAGATTTGGATAACAAGAAAACCTAGCCTTCAACTAGAGTATTTTTTATCTTTCTAATAGAGCTAATATTGTGAATCCGAGTTTATAAATTTTTTTCCCCCCCGAGTTATCTGATGAGGCAGACTAAAGTTTTTGGCATGAATTATGTATGACGATTTTGACACATTGACCCTCAGGAATAGGCGTAGAACAATCCAGTAAACAAGTCAATAATGGGGCCGAAGATATCAATTCCGTTGCGAAAACCATTTCAATGCCACCCTTGCAAAGTCGTGGAAGTCGTAAGACTTTAGACTAATGTGATTGTTCTTTAACGGATTTATGGATAAATGACAGTTGTCTTGTTGTGGAGCCCAAACTTTTATGAAAGAGATGGATTCTTCAAGTATTCTTGAAGAATGCATTGAACGAGAAATGTCTACTTGTGCAGAAACAGAATTCCTAGTAATTCCACATAGTGAAATACAGTGCTGGGATTTGTGCTTGTAAAGGAGAAGTTGGAATTATTATTATTATTTTTTTGAATGAATAAACCTTATTTTGCTTCAAGAATGTCCCATTTTCGTTTTTCGACTTAACTGGTGTATTGGTATTATTCCACATTTCCTTTGTGTTCATTTGAAACAATTTATGGGTTAAATTATATATAAGAAGATCTGGAAGGAGAAATGTCAAAACGAGGCGATAGTTCTTTCTCCACGAAACTTGACCATTCTTGCATC
Organism: Bursera palmeri; assembly: GCA_026225775.1. Taxonomy (NCBI): domain Eukaryota; kingdom Viridiplantae; phylum Streptophyta; class Magnoliopsida; order Sapindales; family Burseraceae; genus Bursera; species Bursera palmeri. The sequence goes on from JANKKB010000448.1 coordinate 5,505, forward strand.
ACTTTGCAAGTTTAGATGGTCAAAATCCAATACCAAGGCACGGGCAAAAATTGATGGGTAGATGTTGTAATTCTTGGGGAGTCGGGCTGTACCAGCTGAGTCGATTTACACAGTATAGAACCTGAGAACAGGTTCAGAATGGCCCAAAACCACAGAGTGTCAGCTCCTGGCCCTGGGGTTTCAGGGGAGTCGAGATGTCTTGAGAGGGCTGGTAATTGGGTTTTGAAATAGATTAACAACACGAAAGATAGAAAATTGAAATGTTGTAAAAGGGGTGGGGCTGTCAAAGAAACCAAAAAAGGTGGGCTTCATTTATATCACTATAGATAGTGGTTAAATTTAAAATATTCGCACCCATGTCATATCAGATAACTTTTTTCCTTTCTATTTAAAATTGCTATCACAGTCGCGAATTGCGATGGTGCAAGGTGGAGGTTTCTTTAACTGTTTTTTCATAGATATGCTACAATGACAACAACGGGAACCTACCGAGAAATGAAGTAAATAGAAGACGAGAATGAGTATAACACACCCTACAAATACAATGGCAACACCTTTATGTTGTTCTCATACGTTAAAAGAAGGAATTGAGGGAGGCCCACAATCTTCAACTTTAATTTCATTCAATCACACTCGGTCCCCCTGCATCCGTTCATGCTCTTAAATGGCTGGATACGTGTGGGGGTATTCCATTTCACATCTTATCATCTTGTCGTGTGGAGAAGCTTACTACCGTTATTTTCTCCCAATTTTAGCAAATTACTTCTTGATTTTAATTATTCCAAATTAATTCGGATTGTGTGAGAATCTTCTGATATAATAAAAATTGTTAAAATATATAAATAAATAAGTAATATATCAAGCAACAAATTTAAAATTAAAAAAATTATGTTAGGTATTATGATTAAAAAAAGGCAGTCTGTGAGGATCCAAAGTTGGAGGTCTTAAAAGAAAATATATAGTAAGAAGACATTCTGGGTAATTTACTGCATTGGAAGTTGAATATAGACACAGAAAACATCAAACTCCCACTTAAATTTTCAATCGATATAAGCAGTTGTCTCATTTCATACTTCATTTTAAGTGCATGATGAGAAAAAGAAAAAGCACAGTAATAATTGATGATGAGTAATCTGGTCCCTACAAGACCAATTGAGTCAGAATTGTATAATCGATGTTTAATCATCTGCTGTAACATCTTGGAAGAGAGAAAACCAGTTGTATATTTATTTATCTGCTGAAATTGCCAATTTCTGATACAATAATCAAAGCAATTTCCTGTACAAAGACATTCCCTTCCCTGGACACCAAAATTGCAATTAAAAGAGCCAAAACCACAAAAAATCCTTATATTTACATATCAAAACCCCCCTTCCCCACTACCCAAATTAAAAAAAAAAAAAAAAGCAACATGATAGGAGCTTCCAGGCCAAAAATCCTTCTCTTATAAGTTTCAACTTACCTCAAAATTCAAGTAGAACAATTATGCTATGTATCTATTTGATAGAATAAGAACGAGTGCATACCACTGCAAGCGCCTCAGTAAATAAGCCTGAAAAGCTGGTCAATGCCTGAAATACTCCCGGCAAGCCAGTCTGCAGATTGTTCAATGTCATTGCTCTAGTTACTTCCACCGCCTTAGAATGCCTCAGCATCTCATCTTCCACCCGTCTTTGGCAGGCAGCAAGATCAGATTTTTTCTCGGCAAGTGGGTCCCTGGCATCTAACACCTGTCCATTATCAGGCCCCGGATCAGGAAGTCCAAGACCAACCATAGAGTATGAGTGGTAGAACTTCCTTTCTATGTTCCGTAGCGACGAAGCCTTCTTCTCAAGCTCCTTTGAGGCAGTTTCAGTTCGCTTTTTAATTTTGAGCTCTTCTGTTTGTTTTACAGATATCACATGAATAACATTGATAAAGCTCTTGATTGCTTCAGAAGCAACTGTATCAGGAACACGGTCAAGGGCATTCTTCCATTCATCACAAAATGCATACACCTCAGAGGGTTCTCTGATGCTAATGACCTTGTCATCGCTGACAGGAAGAAGGGTAAGCTTGAACCAACCATGGAGGGACTGGATAAATTCACGTTGGAATTTTATCAGTCGACAGAAACTAGAGTGCCAGGCAGAGACAGCTGACTCTAGGTCACGAGTGGCTTGTCGATGCAATTCAGTAGTTGAATCACCCTTGGCTGATTGGTTCACAAGGCCACGGACTTGCTGTACAATGTCATTCTGAACTTCATGGCACTGATGCATTAACTTCCACATATACAAGAACCTGCATTCAACATTTCAGAAGTTCAAAAACATGGATTAAATTCACATCAGTTGAGGGACTCAATTGATTCTCTATTTTGATAACAAAGACAGGAATTTACTATATCATTCTTAATTCTTTCTGGAACAACCCACTTGAACCAAACTGTGATTTTGTCATTGATGGTAGCATGGAGGAAAAAGAAAACACTTTGTTCTTTAGAATTGATTCAACTGATATTGACTTAGATTGCCACATTCAGTAACCATACATTTATTAATTTCTTAAGAAGTTTGGAAAAGGAGAAGGGGAAGTATGATGGGACATTGCATGTTTATCAGTCTAAGAAATAGACAATGCTGGCGGGCCATATCAGTTAATCCAATGTACCTAACTCTCAACTCATGCATCGCCCTTTGGGCACGAAAGGGACTTGGAGATCAAGGAAGACAAAGCTGTGGGTGAGCTGCAGTATTGGGCCACCGTCTGATATGAGAAGGTAGCCAGTAGTTTCTAGTTGGAACAGTCCAGGACAACAGGATTTCTTACAGAGAGGACGAAGAAAGAGGTCATAGCAGAGCAGGTGTCTCATAATGATTCACCTACTGAGCCAAAATGCCAGAGGTCCAAACTGTCATGTTTTTCTTGGAGAAAATGAAGTGTTTCAAAATCAAACTCAATTTCCTAATATAAACAAAGTTCACAATTATACTTCATATTTTGTGTGTTTGAACCACTTGTTACAAATTTTCAACCATACTTCCATAAGAGCCATAGCGAATGCCCCCACCGGATGGATGTAACTTAAAATGTAACACTACACCACTCACTCAGTGCTTTCCTCTCCCCCAAGAAATGATTCTAAATAAGTAATGTACTTGCCATTTTCATATCCACGCTATGAAGAAATTGGAAAATTTTGAAAAAGAAAATAATCCGGTATCAACTAGAAAGATTGAGAGTGATTACTAAAGGATTGGCAAAGAAAAGAAAAGTGGGCTACCCATGGCAAAGATCAATCAGCTGTGGAACAAGATCACTGTCTCTAAGACCAATGATGGCAGATGAAGTGGTATTGACAGCTTGAGATGTAACAATAATTAGTGATTGCAGCTTCTGTATAGAAGCCTTCGTCTTGTCTATCTTGGTTTCATCCTCTCCCTTGTACTCTTGACTCTGCAGAGATGAGAGCTTCTTTTCATGCTCAATCTTCACACCTTCTCTAGCCTAAAATTCAAATTAAAAACAATTCGTTGCCTGCATTAGCACTCTGGATAAATTAAATCAAATTAGAAAGAAGAACAAATAAAAAATAAAAAAGGCATAGGATGTATTAATAAAGAATAAGAAATAATTGATCATTCAATTTCCATCAAAAAGTTGCTAAATGACAACCGTCCAAATCATGACAACGCAACGAGACTGATATTATCCCCAGAAAAAGGAGATTATGTGGGGACGTATTGAGGTCCCCAGGGTCATTTTGGTCAAAATGACAGCCGGAAGGATGGTAAATTATTAATTAGCCTCACCGGTCACCAGTCAAATTCTGCGGTGGACTTACGCTACCAGACTAGCCATTTCTCTTTCTCTATACTTTTTGTCTCAAAAATTTAAAATTCATAAAAAGGTTTAAAAGCCAAAAGCTAAACAAAAACAACAAATAATAAAATTGGAATTAAAAAAAAAAAATTTGAACCTTCACTTCCTCGTAGAGCTTCTTCTCCCAAGCCAAAAGCCGGTCCAGAGTAGAGCAAAGGCTCCTGGGGCCGCCCGGTTCATTAAGCGAACCGGTGTCGAGACGGTACTTAACAGCCAACGGCGGTTTTGAAGTCCAGCTCGAGCTCAGGTTGCTTAACATACTACTCGAATGATAGACAGTCTCTGCAACAAATAATGATATTCATATGATTAGTATATAAATTAAAAAAAAAAAAAAACAAAAGAATAAATTTAACCACCCCCAAAAAAAAAATTACTCTTCAACTGTCTAAAACTACGATCAAGCTGAGCTCTTCCGATTTCCAAGATTTCGGAGAGCTGGTCTCCGGCTGCAGCCGCCTTATCGAAATTCTCCCTAAGCGCTTCTACAATCTCCTTCAAATCCTTGTGTCTCACAACCATCTTCATATCCGAGATCTCCCCGGTCCGATAACTCGCCGAAGACGACGCCGCATCCTCCGATTTTTTGGCATGAATCGGCTGTTGATTCACCGACGTTCCGAAAGTCGACCGGGTTCCCATCTCGGATCTCGATTCTTTGTCCGCTTCCTCCTCTTCGTCCGACGATGTCATGCTACTGTAACGATCTTCCCACTCGCTGCAATGGACTTCCTCCCGTTCTGTCTGCTCGTCAACCATGCTACTCGTTCTGTTATTCGTGTTGTGAAATGGATTCTCCTTTTGATTATAGCGGTTGTTCGGATGCTGTAGGAAAAAGTCGTATTCCGATCTTTCGGTTTCGGTTTCAGGTTCAGTTTCGGTTTCGGAATCTCGCTCGGTGTCTAAATGATGTTGATGTTGATGTTGATTTTGTTGGGCGCGGAGCTTTTCTTGTGCTTTCCGTTCGAAGAATTCGGAGTCGGGAGGCGATGGAGGGTAGAAATTTTCCCAATTCCAAACAGATGAAGCTTGTGAAGGCGTGCTCGAGTAGTTTGAGTTTGCTTGATAAGCTGTTGGGTAGAAATTGTTCGACATCCGGCTTCGAGGAGACGAAGGCAGGCTCGACTCTGACAAAATGTGAGGGAGTTTCGGTTGTGGTTTACGACGTCGTTTTGAAGTGACAATGTTAGCGGGCTTTGAAGTTTCTAAAGGAGGAGCTGGAGCTGGAGAAGGAGAAGAAGCAAATGAAGGAGGACCCGGAGGTGCATGGAAACTGGGACTAGGAGACGGTACCACGCGTGGAGTTTTGTGATTGGTTGACGGTGGTGGCGGTGAAGGGTTTGGTGGGTGGATGAAAACAGCTGGAGTTTGGTCGGCGACGGAGAGTTGCTCGCCTGCTGCGAAAACACAGAGAGCCGAACCGGTGAGGCGGAGGGATCGGCAATAATCGGCATGAGCCGCGGCTAAGTGGTGCCGAGCATAAACGACTTCCTTCATCAAACGGCGGCGTTCTTTGCAGCGCCTCACAGTGTCCTCGTTGTCCAGTTTGGATGCTGTGCAGCCCATATCGAGAAGGCAGATAGAGAGAGAGAGCCAGCGGTAACGGTGGCGCCTGATTTGAGGTGGTGTGTGGGTCTGAGGGAAGTGAGGTGAGGGACAGTGAGGTTATAGTTGGATGTCTATTGCTTGGACTGTGCTACCTTTTGTATTACATGTTTATTTTTTTAGTTTTAGTTGGAAAGCTCTGGCCGGGAGAGGCACTTGGACTTTTCTCATCTGTAATTGATATTATTCATAGTACTTGATTAAATTTAATTTTGTAAAACGCTGTAGCAGAAGCTGCGTTTTGTATTTTTGCTGGCATGGCCAGGCATGGAATTGGAAGATGTTGGTGTTGGTGTTGTGGACCCAAATTTTGATTATTAATTAAGTCTAAGGCCCTAAGCAAAGCGAGTGCACTGTTGGGTTTTTGTTTTGGAATAATATTAAATAGTATCATCATATTTTGACCTAATTTTATGTAAAAAATATATTTATTATTTTAATCAACTAAACCTCTAAGATTTACTAAAAATTGTTAATTAATATTTTTGATTAATTAACGGAGTAACAGAAGAGGGTATTTTGATAAATAGATTAGAATAATTTATAAGAAAAAAAAAATTAATTACGTAAAGGGAATAATGTCAATTACCACTCTTAAGGCTTAATTTCAGACAGAAAGTATGTTTAATATTTTAATCAATTAGACCCCTGAGATTTACCCAAAATTATCAATAAACCATTTTTATTAACAGATTAATAGAAGTGGAAAAAGACTATTATACATTTTTATTAAATCTAGCTCAAATATAATTTTTTAACCACTTGATAAAAATATGAAAATACCCTTGAAACATAATATAAAAAAGTCTTTGAGGTACACATATAAACATAAAAATTTCGATTTTGCTCTTACTTAAAATTTTAAATTTGAAAGAAAAACTAAAATCATAGACAACATTTGTATTATAAAAAAAAATCAAATTTAAAATTTTATTACTATAAAAAAATTTATAAAAAGAAAAATTTCGATAAGCCTATTATGTAAGAAATTTCAAATTTGATTTTTATTTTTATAATACAAATGTTGTGATGACTTTAGTTTTTTCTTTCAAAATTTTAATCAAAGGCAGAATAAAAAATTTTAAGTTTATATATGTACTTCAAGACCCTTTTATGTTTATTATGTTTCAACTGTATTTTTATTTTTTTACATAATGTTTAACTTGTTGGATTTGACTTAGACTTAATTAGGGACATAGTAGTCTTTTCCTCTCTTTTGTTACTATGTCAGTTAACGAAAATGATTTGTTGATAATTTTCGATAAGCCTCAGGAGTCTAATTAATTAAAGTGAAATTTGACCAAAATATGAAGGTGGTTTTTGATATTACCCATTAAGAAAGATAATAGAAGAGGGGTATAATAGTTTTTTTCTCTCTTAAATTATTATGTCAGTTAACATAAGTTAACGGAAAAGACTTATTGATTATTTTAGATAAACTATTTTAGTTGATTAAAGTTTCAAACATGCTTTTCACCTGAAATTAATCTAATATACAAAGATAATATTTGATATTGTCCCTTTTTGTTTTTTTCTTTCTATGGAATTATTGCTCCGTTTTCTAGCGTTAACCACCTGCATAAGCATATTTTAAGTATTGGCCTATACTACTCGTCTCACATCATGTCATGGATGCTCAATATTATAAGAAAGCCGTAATCTTCGAAACCCTAAACTAACGATCATCGACTTGTCTTGAATACCAAAAGTACACACATTTTAGTGGAAAATTGAGCTAATTTCTCACCTAACCACGCCGTAATTGTTCTTGTTTACTTTTCTTCTCTTTGGCTAGAATTGGTTTTCTTGTATTGGTTTAGGAATTACTATGCCGCAACGTGCACAAAGCAATTCAAGGAAAGAAATAAAAGCTGGAGTAGCATAGATATTCCACAATAAGTGGATACTTTTCAAGAAAAGCAAAGGGCGGGTGAAAGGCAAAGATTGAGAACGGTGAAAGTGTGTTTCTTTTCCCTGACTTTCTATTCTATGGTCCCTCTGGACCCAACCACCCCAGCATCTATTCCACATCCACATGCACACATATATCTTTTCTCTTCTTTTATTATCGTCATCCTTACTGTTTTTTTTTTTGAAATATAAAAATTTAAAAATAAAGCTTAGCGTTCTTTTTTTGATGTAAAAGCAACCTTTGTTGCTTACGGCTTTTTTAATTATGAATACTTATTAGCATCTGATTCTCCACGAGATTCAAATACACTCATTTTTTCAATTTTTTCAGCTGGGAACTTGGATTATTCGTAAGCATAATAATAAAGACTTCAAAATCCATAAAGCCCATAACGCGGTCATCTTAGGCAGGATTTTTGTTAAGCTGATTAAGAGTAGATAACAAGAGAGGCACTAATTCTTAAATCTCAATGAATTTACTCTGTTTTTCTAATATATATATATATATTTTTAAGTGCTCTTAGGATAAGTTTAGTTTTAATATAGCTAAGATTCAACATGTTCTGATATATTTAAGTTTTTTAAGAAGAAAATCACCATAATCTAGTTGACTACAATGTTTAGGAGACCTAGATCTGGACTGTCCAACCATAATTTAGATCATATATTTAATTCATGACAATCAATAACTTATGATATTATAGTTTAAATCAATCTACCGATGGTTTAGTGCTTCAAGAAAACAAATCTCAGAGACATATCAAGGAAAAGGTGGTGCACACATTCCAGAGGCGAAGATACTAGAAATCTTAGCCACAACCCTAAGTTCATAGACTTGCAACAGCTTAATCTAAACAACAGTTAAACAATGGCAAGTAGTACTGTTTGCCCCACATAGAAAAGAAAAATGCGACAAAGATGCGTTATATAACCAACTCGAAATACGGAAATCCTTCTAAGATTTGTCATATATAGATTAAAAACACTTTAAAGCAGCAGAGGCCCAACAGTAAACAAAGGAAGGATTTGCCTAAAGCTGCAGCAATAAATTATTTTCCCCTAACTTTGGTTTGTTATAACTTACAAGCATCCAGGCAGGTGCTTAAAAAGTAGAAAGAGTGAGTAATAGTAGCGGCAATCCATAGAAAATGATGGAACTGTTTTCTTCTAAAAAAGCAAACAATGTCGGTCCATGAACCCAGTCCCTTCCCTACCCAGCAAGTACATCAACGATTTTCTAGATGGGATCATCAACAAATAGGGGTAAATACATAAACACCCCCAAGGTTTGATTTAAATAACAAACTCACCCCTGTTATTCATAAAGTAACATAAAGACCCCCATTTTGATATTTTAAGTA